>OX465298.1:215079321-215250610 GCA_949987735.1 Leucophora obtusa
ACTATAATTTTCGTTACAATATGTTTGTCCCATTGAGTAGTCTAGGTGTTTATAAATGCGTTCATCACTGTTTCGTGCATTTGTAATGTGTCTGTGGTAAGCTCTTAACTTCATTTCCTCTATTAGATTTATGCAAACATTATTCCAATTTGCTTTACTCATCTCTATGTCGTTGTGGCCTAGATAGTCTTTTAATTTGCATTTAAAATCATTATACCAATAAAGATTTTCAGCGATTATTTTTTTCGATAGTTTGTGAGGCAATCTTCTATCATCCCCAGTGTAGAAACGGTAATGACATATCATTATTTTTTGGACTACCAGTAATGACACCCACTTACCTTCTGTATTTCTTTAAAACATATAATAATGAGTTACTGATAATGACTTATTTTTATCATTATTTCAAATAGAAAATAATTTTTTATATTTTTTTGAAAATTTTTTTTAATCTATTTTTAAACTCAATATTTTTTAAACACTGGTAAGGATATATGTAACCACATATTTTTTGATTTTTTGTATGTTGGCGAGTAAGCTTACTTGTGTGCAGCAGGTCAATTGGGTTTTTATCTATTAAATATTACATGTCGATATAGCTCAGATGGTAGAGCTGTTGACTGGCAATCTATAGACCCAGGTTCGATTCCCGCACCAGCAAATTTTATTTCAAAAAAAAAAAAAAAATACAATAAAACATATTTTTTTTTATATAATTTATTTTTTAGAAAATTATCATTATTTTTGTCAGTGCTGGTAAGCACATAGGTAACGATATACTTTTTGATTTTTCGTATGCTGGTGTGTAACGACAACTCATTATTTTTCGCGACATCGCCATATAAAGGTAATAAGAAATGTAATAACAAAAGTAACTAGTTACCATTACCAAGTATGTAGTTACACAACCACTTATCTGGTAATGATTTTCTACACTGGGTCATAATCAAAGATAGTCTTCGAGATATACTGGAGATGCAAAGCATACGTGTAAAAGTGGCCCTCCTCTTGATTGGTTTCTAAGGCTATTACATAGTTGGTAGTATTCTCCGGGAGTTTCAAAATACGTTTGGTAAAAAAGCGTTGCAACTTATCAATATCATCGAACTATGAATTGCCCCATACTTGTGCACCATAACTTTGAATTGATCAACACACTGCGAGGAACATTTTCCATTTTGCCTTTAGAGAGACTTCTTTTTTAGCAATAAAGTGTTTCCATGTTGCATTTATGCTAACTTTTGCTGCGTTGTTTTTTGCAGTTACATGTTTATTAAATAACATTTTTGGCGTGAGCAACATTCCTAAATATTTGTATTCAGATACGATTCTGACAGTATCACCATTAAATGTCCAACTTTCATTTCTTCCGATTCTACCTCCTTTTCTAAAAATCATAATTTCAGATTTAGCTAGGTTGACAACCATTCCCCATATCCGACAATATTCTTCAAGATTGTGAATCATATCCTGCAAAATTCCAACATCATCAGCTAGGATAACAATATCATCGGCATACATTAAAAGTCGTATATTTAAATCATCAATAAATAATCCACCTTTCAAATGATCATGCATATCATTTAAGTATAAAGCAAATAATAGTGGTGACAACAAACATCCTTGCTTCACTCCCGTACATGTTTCAAAATAATTAGAAAGGTCAGTACCAGTCCACACTGCAGATTTTGTATTTTGGTAAACTTGTTCTATACAATGTACAATCTTTGACGATAATCCTAGCTGGTTCGGTTTGTATATCAAAACTTCCTCGGTACGCTATCAAATGCAGCTTGAAAGTCCACAAAAAACGCGTATACTTTCCTTTTTTCTGAGAATTTTATATTGACTATAGTTGACAGATTATATAGATTATCAATTGTAGAGTACCCTTTACGAAATCCTGCTTGATATTCGTTCAATATTTGCTAACGAGCTGCCCATTCTGATATTCTTTCATGAATCATACCCATTATTATCTTTCCAACACAGTTCATAAAAGATATACCTCTGTAATTACTGCGGTGGTTCACATCGCCTTTTTTGTATATGGGGAATATTATGCTTTTTTGAAATGTTTCATAACTACCACGCCCATCTAATATTTGTGAGTACGCTTTCGCTAGAGCTTTTAAGTAATTATCCCCAGCATTGGTGCTTTATTAGGCTTCGTTTTGGCAAGTTGATACTTAACTTCCTGTAGTGAGAAAGGAGCATCAAGGCGTTCATCTTTAATTAAATTTGCTGCGTAAAATATCTCTGCTGAGAGGACTGTAGGATTCAGTAACTTTTTAAAATATTCTTTAAAAGTTTCTACATTTACTCCACAACCAATAAAGTTATTTTGTTGTCGAATTTCACGTGCCAAAGCCCACCATCTTTTACTATCGCTAATCTGGTTTATCTGAAGTTCAATTTTATTATAATACTCAATTTTTTTGCTTGTACAAAGAGTTTGGAAACGATTTTTGCTCTCACTGTATATTCTCCTATCGTTTACATTTTGGGATTTTCTAAAGATTTTTAAAGCTTGCATGGTTTTTTCTCTAGCTTTTTTACAATCGTTATCAAACCATTTATTTTTAAAAATAGTTTGTTTAAGGTTTACTTTTGGTGTTGGATTAGATTCCAAAATTAAGTTATTCAGATCTTTCAGAGCAAATTCTGGATTGCGTTGCGTTTTTTGTTATTCTCCTATTCTTGCATTCAAGTCTCCTATGATTATAGGATTTAACCACATCATAAGTTAGCATAAATTGTTTCAAGTTTCTGAATTCTTGTTCCCAGTTTGCACTTCTTAAATACAATGGAATTCGAATTGTGAATTCGAAAGAATTATTTTTAACTAAAATGTCATCTAAATCGCTATGGATTTTAAACTCATATTTAATGCCAACATCTACCAAATCCTTTCTGACCCCACAAACATATCCACCAATACCCCTTCCACATCTGCTGTTTCGTGTAGCTGGTTTCCATAAAGTTTCAAACTTTTTAAATTTATTTTCAAAATTTTTAATATTTTTCTACTCTACATCCCAGCAAAATATTGGTAATGACACCTCATTGCTGTCTGCATTACCAATAATGATATATCATTACCTTTTGCATTATTTTGTAATATAAAATAATGACTTCCTAATAACGGCCTATTGTAGTCATTGCTTTTAAATACAAAATAATGACTTACCCGCAATAGTTTAAATAAGTACTTTTTACAAAGTTAAATTTTATACATTTATATTTATTACATGTAAATATGTTTTGTGTTCAAATTTTTATGACTAGTTCTAAAATTACACTCTAGCAAAAACTTTAATTTCTCTGAATGTATTTCCTGAAGCTAATAGTATTTGTGTAACTCTTTATTTTTAAGAATCAAGTAAGCAGTCAGATAACCACTTATAATTCAACTTTTTGTAAGCATGTTTGTAACCACTTATTATTCAGAATCTCATAACTACTTACTTCTCATTTTTTCGTAAGCGAGCGGGTAAGCGTGACTACTTATAAAAACGACCACGCCAAACAAAAATAATGAGTTTACCAAATAAGTGGTTTATATAACCACTTATTTGGTAATGAAAGATTTTGCTGGGATGAGTCTCCAAAAGTATAAAAATCTCACTTTCTTCTATGTACTTAAAAAAGTCTAGATGAAAATACTTATTACTAAGCCCATGTACATTGTATGAAATTATTTTCAAATTTATTTTATTATTTTCTAATTCTAAATTAACATTTTTATCGGTAATAATATTTATTTTATTTTGCAAGGCTGGATTTATTCGTTTTTTGAACTTAATTTAGTAAAAATTTCATAATAATTAAAAGATATACTGTTTAATTTCTCACCATACAATTCCTTAAAAACATCTTCTCCAGGTTTTTACTGCACATCAGTGTTTTGTCATTTTTCCATGCAAAACTTTTACCATCCACTACGAGTTTATCATTTCTAACGGCAATTCGCTTAGTTTTATCTAATTTTAAAATATCTTTCTTCATCTGTAGCATAACCTTCTTGTCCTTCTGACGCTCTGAGCTTAGTTCCCGATCAATATAAACAGTTGATCCTGCTAGGTTCTTAGCATTTTTGAAGACATCCGACACCATTTTCACCGACTGCAATTCAACCATAACCGTCATTTTATTATTCTTCTCATATATTTTTCTTGTTTGCTCAATATCCACTCTGTTTCCCATATTAAGTTTTTCATTTAACAATTCCTTTACCGCTCCATATGTAGATTTTTGGCTGTCTAACCCTCTAATTATTATTTTCTTCCTTCCCATGTTTTCTTCTAGGTGCCTCATTCTTTTGTGATCTTCTTCTCTACATTCTTTTAGCTTTTGCACTTCGTCTTTTAGTAGTATATTTTCATATATCAATAGTAACAAATATAAACTAAACAAGAATTGTAAAAAATCAACGAATTCTTGTAAATGAAATTTTTTAAATTATGTAGTATATTTTTCTGGTAAATTTAGCACTCGGTTTTGAAAAATTAGTAAAATGTTTTGCTGAAATCAGCAGCGAAAATTAGTAAAAAAATCCGTGGTTGTAATAAGAGAATAGCAAAAATGATTACTAAAAAACAATTATACAAAAATTCAGTATAAAAATAGTAAAGTGCGATTGGAAATTGTTTACAAATTTTTTTTACTAACTTTTTTATCTGAGTGTAGATTCAATACTCTATATCTGCAAAAATACAATTGTTCAGGAGAGCAATAGAACTGATTTACTTGCTTATAAGATTTTTTTCAAGCAATCTGTCTTCTAGAATATTATTTAAAAAAGGCAACTTATCCCTATGTAGGTATATTAGAGTGACTCACCTTATATGGACAGAAAAAAAGTAAAAAAAAGTGCCCCCCTCAAAATACACCTTGGTTTGTTTTATGGTGATTCCCAAATTATTTCGGGTCTAGCAATGAGATCTCACGAGCTGGACCATTTTTAAAAAAGGTATTCTTTTTGGTTTTTGTAAGAAGTTTGCATTTTACCTGAAGACAACATACTCAATATGGGTATCATATAAAAAGATTTTTTGAGGCTCGTCCAGCGGTATATATAACATGTTTAAGCATATCCAGACATGTGCTATTTTCAAGGATATTCTATAAAAAAAAACAAATTTTTGACTGTTTTGTTCGGAGATGTTTGTGATTTAAATGTCAAACTTACATATCACAATCTTTAGTCGATTTAAGTGAACACGTGTTTCAGATTTTTTTGAAATTCACGATTTTTCGCATTTTATCAAAAATTCAATATGGTCGAAACAATATGTCCTAAATAGGGCAATATGGATCGATTTGATTAAAAATCAAAAATTAAATGATGAATAGAAAAGGCAAAGAGGTTTGAAATTGGTTTTAACCATTTTAGTTGTATCAGGTATGTCGATTTATGTATTCTTATCACTTTTAAATTAAAAATAATACGAAATATTCAGGATTGAAATTTTAAAAACGATCGATTTGAAACCGATCGATTTTCATCACATGCCAGTTAGAGTTCTGAATTAAAATTTTAATTACCCGAGTAAAAAAAATTATATATAATCATATGTGGCATATATTACAATATATAATTAGACATGTGGTTATGTATATCCATATATAATTATATATGAGGTTTTTTCCGAAAAATTTTCCTTATATTATGCCATATATAATTTCATCTAATTAGATATCGGCCTTCATAATATTAGATATGGCATATATAATTATATATTACATAACATGGTTGATCTTATTGCATATATAGTTATATATAGAACTATATCTTAATATATATGGTGGCATTTTAGCAATATATAATTATATATGGTATCATTTAAACAATATATAATTATATATGGTGACAGTTAAACTAGATATTATCATATATGGTGCCATTTAAACAATATATGGTCATATATGCTACCTCATAAACCAAATCTTTAATTCAGTTCCAGATATGATAATATATGGTACTATACATAGTGCGATATATATTTATATATGGTGTTATTTAAGCTATATATTATCATATATGGTGCCATTCAAACCATATATTATCATATATGGTGCCATTCAAACCATATATTATCATATATGGTACCATTTAAACCATATATTATCATATATGGTGCAATTTCAACAATATATGCACATATATGGTACCTCATGAACAATAGTTTTAATACAGTTCCACATATGATAATATATGCTACCATATATAGTGCCATATATATTTATATATGGTGTTATTTAAGCAATATATTACCATATATGGTGCCATTTAAACCATATATTGTCATATATGGTGCCATTTCAACAATATATGCTCCTGATGAACGACATTTTTAATACAGATGCAGATATGATAATATATGCTACCATATATAGTCCCATATATATTGATATATGGTGTCATTTAAACAATATTAATATATAGACATATATGGTATCATTTAAACAATATATTGTCATATATGGCACAATTTAAACAATATATGGTCAAATTTGGTACCACATCAACATTTTGAATACAATTCCATATATGGTTTAATTTGAATAATGTAAAACTGTATGGCGCTATAAAAAATATTATCAGATATGTTACTTCATTAACAATATTTATAATACAGTGTCATATATTGTAATATATGTATATCATTCAATATATATTGATGTATGGTAATGGTACAATAATTCCAATATCAGTTGAGATACAATTTGTGGGTCCATATCAACAATTTGTTCAGGTACATTTAACATATATATGTATATGTACATTTAAGTTATAATTTATAAACACTTTATAAAGTTAAATAGTTCCATAAACCTCGTCTAACTGTATAGAATGTTTATGAATATACGATTTAATATATAATAATTACAACTACAAATTGGTGCCATTATCTAAAATTTAATTTAATATTAACTTATAATTAATGTTAATATACAATAGGTTTAAGTTTAACATCCCAGACAGAAAAATATAATCGGCACAATGCTGGCAAACCGTTGGCGATGGTCGGTTATGCGTTGGCAGAACGTTGCATTAACTATCTTGGCAAAAAAATAGATTTCAAAAAACATTTTTCAAAAAATTGAGAAAACTTTTTTAATATTTGCTTTTAAAAACATGAAATTTAACCCAGTCCACTAGATTGTCAGCCAAGACCTCTACACTCTAATCTAACGAGACTTGTTATAGATGTGTGATAGCTACAAATTAAATGAATGATAAAAGCATTTCGAGCTAACTTATAAGCATCGAAAAAAGGTATTCCAGAAATTATTAAATGTATTTTAGAAAATTTTAATTGTATATCACAAAATATTATTTGCACTTCAGAAACTACAATATTACGCAAATTTAATTATTTATTTATTTAGTTGTGTCCAGAAATAATGAAATCTATTTCAGAATTTCATAGCTAATAGAGAAAAATTTCTCAAATACATTTCATAATTTCGGAAATACGATTGATAAAAATTCTGAAATACAGTTTGATAATTTCTGAAATACAATTGTGAATTGGAAATACAATTAATAATTTCTGAAACACAATTGATAAAACTGAAATTCAATTGATTATTTCTGAAATACAATTGATAAATCTTAAAACAATTAATACAATTGGAAATGGTGTAGAGCGTCAAAAAGATGTAAATAAAATTATTTTATTCAAAGATTTCAATTTAATAAAAAAATAAATATATAATTTTATAAAAAAATTTATAGAAAAAAAAATTTTTAATTTTATAAAAAGAAATTCATTTTGTAAAAGAAATGCATATTGAACTCGTTACCTTCTGAGTTTAAACCTTATTTTAACAAAATATTGTAATTTTTATACAATCAGTGCTCTGCCAGTCTATTATTTTTTGAACAGTTGGCAATATATGTCTGGGATCTTATTTAATCCCAAATAAATGGAGATCTTACGTAGTACCCAAATATAATGCGGCATCTAATTTTATCTGTCATTTTTATGGATACTTTTAGATGTCAATCCCCAAATATATTGCTGTTTCTAATTCGATCTGCCATTTTAATACCGAAATAAATTGCTGGATCTAATTCGATCTGCCATTTTTCTGATAAATTTAGATCCAAGTTTATCCCCAAATATATTGCTGGATCTAATTTGATCTGCCATTTTTCAGATCAATTTATATCTAAGTTTATCCACAAATATATTGCTGGATCTAATTCGATGTGCCATTTTTCGGGTCAAATTAGATCTAAGTTTATCCCCAAATATATAGCTAGATCTAATTCGATCTGCCACTTTTTCGGATCAAATTGGATATACGTTTATCCACAAATATATTGCCGGATCTAATTTGATCTGCCAAAATTGAGATCAAATTAGATCTAAGTTTATCCCCAAATATATAGATGGATCTAATTGGATCCGCCATTTTTCGGATCAAATTAGATCTAAAAATATCCGCAAATATATAGCTGGATCCGCCAATTTTCGGTTCAAAATAGATCTAGGTTTATCCCCAAAGATATCACTGGACCTCCCCATTTTGAGATATAACTTGATCTTAGTTTATCCCCATATATACAATGGGATCTAATACGATATGATTGGATACACCCAATTTTGAGATCTAATTGGATCAGCTAGATATTACAGCAGATCTTAAACAATATCAAATTGGATATAATTAGATATTGCGCGAGATCAATTTTTTTTACTCGGGTAAATGAATGTTATTTAAGTTTGACTCAAGATCATAAATTAATATCACTTTCTGTTTAAATTATTTTCAAATCAAAGAAAGATGATACAATTTTTACAAGTAAATTACAAAGAATAAAAATTATTGAAAAAATAACAGATCAACTAAAAACTTTTCCCCCATTCATCTTAAACACATTGACACGGTGCAAAAATATAATTTAATAACATACATTTAAATTTAAATTTAACGGTTCGTTGTAATTCAAACATCTGTGTTTATCATACACAGAGTTGAATAGAATCAGCTGAGATATCTTAAGAATTAAGGTTCAAAGCAAAAAAGAGTAATAATAACAAAAAGGATAAAAATAGCATTGTTAAATTTCGTTGATGTTAGTCTAAGTTGAGTTGTTGATAACAAACTCGATTTGCTTTCAACATTCATATAAGTAGACGATTATCAAAATATTAACCCACTCAAAGGCGAAAGGCACTGATGATGGCTTGTAGCGAAAGCCGAAAATGCGCATTCTGCCTTGCTGGTCTTATCGAATTTTTTCAATAATTTTTATTCTTTGTAATTTACTTGTAAAAATTGTATCATCTTTCTTTGATTTGAAAATAATTTAAACAGAAAGTGATATTAATTTATGATCTTGAGTCAAACTAAAATAACATTCATTTACTTAAAATAACAGATCAACTAAAAACTTTTCCCCCATTCATCTTAAAATTTTAATATAATTTTATGATAATACTAGCAGATTAAAATTAGAAAATTAAAACAAATTATTTAAATAAAGTTTAAACATATCTTTTGAATAACTAAAATCTAAAACAGTATTATTCTCTAATTTATTGAAATTAATCTGAGATCTAATTAAGGGTTCATTTAACGAATAATTCGTTTTATTTTTAATAATTTATTGAAAAAAAAAAAATATACTATTGCTGACATGTAGGCAGCTTAATGTCATGCTTTAGTTGTCCGGTGCTATCAAGTCTGTAGTTAGTCAGCGTTTTTAGAAACAGAATACAAAATGCTGACATGTCTTTAAAACGTCTTAAGTAAAATGTTTTTAGCTGCTGACTTGTATATAATAAGTCGCTGATGACATTGTCTTTAAGACGAAATTTCCAGCTGGATATGTGTCTTCAAACAGGAACGAACACAGAATTGCTAATCAGGGATGGAAAAGGCTCGCCCGTTCGGTTTTTTTAAATTAATAATTCAAGGACTATTATACCCATATCTTATTCCAAAAATTAATTAGATTGCAAGAAAAAAAATTGCGAAAAAAATTTTACAAAAACGAAAAAGTTTGCATCATTGTATTCGTTTGCAGAATGTTAATCGCTGATTAAGTTTCTTAATTCATTTTCTGCGGAACAAATCCTTTTTCCCCTTACCGCCATTATTTGGTGGTTAGCTTGTAAAGAAAATACGAAAAGAATTTTGCAAAAAGGAAAATTTTGCACCAATATATTCATTTGCAGAATGTCAATCGCTGATTAGCTCTTTTAAGTAATTTTCTGCCTCTTTTCGCATTCCGCCGTTATTTAGCAATTAAGTGCGATTTCTTAAAATTTATAATCTAGGGACTATAATACATATTTCATAATACAAAGTTTGGTGGTTAGTTGGAAAAAAAAAAATCACGAAAAATAAATTTCCAAAAAGCAAAATTTTTGCATCAATATATTTAAAGCCTTTTTTCGCCATTTTCCGCGGTTATTTTGCAATTTTTAAGTGTGTTTTTATACCCTACACCACTACGTGGTCAGGGTATTATAAGTTTGTGCTGATGTTTGTAACACCAAAAAATATTGGTCCTAGACCCACCTTATAGTATACCGATCGGCTATGTTTAGAACTAGCGCCCATATAAGGGTACCCCCCCCCCCTCAAATTGGTTTAGTTACACGCTGCATGTCGCAAATACGAAGATATTTCAATGAAATTTGGTTCGTTGACTCACATGGTCCCAAGGAAAAAGCCTATTGATTCTAAATAGGATCGGTCCATATTTGGACCTATCGCCCATATTGGCTATATTTTCGATTTTCTCTTCCTTTATGATTTTATAGAAAATTTTGACACAAGTCTGTTTTAACCCATTCAAATTTCGGATCCAAACACTAGTTGTCTTTAAATCAGTAGGTTTAAAGTAGGGTATTATATAGTCGGCATGCCCGACTTTAACTTTTTTACTCGTTTATTTTGAAGCTTAGCGAAAACCTACGAAATCCGAAATAAAAACTACATGAGTTTATTCGACAAAAGTGAAAGTTTGATATCAATAATGCATATGTTTTTGCACAGGGCTACAGTCGTTCAAAAAATTTGCATTAAAGGGCTTCATAAAACATTCTATAAAATTCGCACTAGCTTGAATATTAGGGGCTTCAAAATCGTATGGGGAAACACGATGTAGTCCGATTTTTGTTCCTCAAGGCGGGATCGTGGTGAATAGACTACGACAACATCTGTACCATATTTTAGCGAAATTAGATCACGTTTAGAGGTCCCTAAAAATAGCAGGTTTTTCTAACCTTTTGTATGGAGAGTTACATATAATTAAAAAAGATTTTAAATCAATTTTGTTATCACTTAAGTTTATGTCCTTTAAGATTTCTGAATTTCAAAATGTATATTTTGAATCACAATTTCATATACATTCTTATAATTTCGAGAAAAAAAACAAAAAATATTGAAATTTTGAATTTTTTGAGCCAGTCTGCACGAAAAATATTTTATTGTCTTTCTTAGTGCTACAGTTCAAAATTAATTAATTGCAGGAAGGATAACGTTATCCTAGCAATTTTTCATAAAATATGACTTTTTTGCCTTTTGTTTAATAACTATTATGATATTAGTAAAATTGTTTAGTTTAACATTTTATTAAGAACTAGACTTCACATAGATAACGGTTTTTGGGAGAATAAAAACTGCCCAGTGAAAAATTTCCATAATACTAGAAGCTAAACTGAAAAAATTTTGCAAAAAAATATTTCTATTGGAAAATTTTTGATCAGCGATATCGCGAAAACCGTTACAATACTTGAAATTTAGACTTCAAATTCGTAATTATCGCCAAAATATTTAATAGATTTGATATATCGCGTTCAATCGTAAGAAATTTGATTTCTTTTTTATATCTGAAAATTTTACATTTCTGTTCACTATAGCCGTATCTTTATCGCTGTTTAGGGACCTTAAGATGAAATCTTACTTATCTTCTTTTTTTTTGACTGCATAAACTTCTAAGAGGTAGTCACATCGTTGGGGCCTTGAGGAGCTGGAAACTTCGAACGTGTTGCAATTTGAAGAAGCCTAATGAATATGGAAAAAAGACCTTTATATAGGGTGATTCAATAGTAGTGCAGATCTTTGAAAGCAAGTACACTCAAAAAAAGTCAGTAAAGTCAGCAAAAAATGTTGCTGTGTCAGCAAATTTGTAGTCAGGAGCGTGCTTGCAAAAAAGTTGGTAATTTCAGCAAAAGGTTTGCTGAAAATCAGCGAGCTGATTTTTACCAAAAAAAAATAGTAATCTTCAGCAAAAGTATTGCCAACACTTAGTCGACTTCAAATGAAAAAAATCCTTGCTAAAATCACTAAACTTTTTGCTGAATATTAGTAGACTGAAAAAAACTCAAAAAACTTGTAGCGAAATTTTACTTTAGTTAATTTATTTGCTGAAAATTTAAATATAGAATATGTGTAGAGTTGTTTTTCTTTTTTTGTCATTTCCGTTTCCAGACAAACTGCGACATCTACATTTTGTCTATCTGTTGTCGTCCACGCTATGAATGCGGTTATCAGCGCAATTTTTGTACCAAAATAAATTAGTAAAACATTAGTTTAGTGTAGTGTTTCCAATTCGGTTAATCGATTAACCGATTCCTCGATTAATCGCCTCTATTTTGGTTAATGTCGAAACAAATAATTTAAAACTCCAATAATTATTCGATCCGAATAATCGGTTAAAACAGGTCGATTAACCGGTTACAATTTTAATATGGAATTTTTCCCTTATTTTTTCCCCAAAACTTCATAATTTTCTTAACTTTGGCTAAAAAAATTACAAGAACAGCATAGAATAAACATAAAATTACTAAAATACCATCAAATTCTTTTAAAATTAAGTGAAAGAGGTCGTTAAGCCTTTATTTACCTTTTTTAATCAAAATAAAGGTGTTTCTAAAACTACCCAAAATACACGAAGTGGCTGGCTGGATCACCGTGGAAGTGCTATATAGGTTTTAATCAATACAGTAGGCGATTTTTGATTCTGTTCTTTTAAAAATTAAAGCTAATGTAAATTCTATTTCCATGTCCTTCAAGGTTGCATTTTTTCAAATACTGTCAACTGACATCTTAATTCTGTAGAAACTCTACCTTTTCTCACATCTCCAAAGAAAGTATAATCGTTTCAAAACCAAATCAATTCTACAACATGTCCAACTACACCATTTTCAGTTTTATTTCAAAATTGTTTAAAAATGTTTTAAAATTATCCAAATATATTTTAAAATTATCTAAAAAGATTTAAAAATTGTCTAAAATGTTTGAAAATTATCCAGAAATTTTTTAAATTCTTCCAAAAATGTGTTAAAATTGTCCAAAAATCACTCAAAATTGTTCAAAAATATTTTAGAATTACCCAAAAATCTGTATACAAAAATTAAAATTGTCTAAAATATATTTGTCCGATTGCATTTGAAAATTGTCCAAAATGTATTTTAAAATTTTCAAAATGTATTTCAAAATTACAAATATATTTTAATATATTTTATTTGTATTTAAGAAAATTATATTTGTATTTTAAAATTGTTCAAAAACATTTCAAAATTAAACAGAATACAAAATGCTGACATGTCTTTAAAACGTCTTAAGTAAAATGTTTTTAGCTGCTGACTTGTATATAATAAGTCGCTGATGACATTGTCTTTAAGACGAAATTTCCAGCTGGATATGTGTCTTCAAACAGGAACGAACACAGAATTGCTAATCAGGGATGGAAAAGGCTCGCCCGTTCGGTTTTTTTAAATTAATAATTCAAGGACTATTATACCCATATCTTATTCCAAAAATTAATTAGATTGCAAGAAAAAAAATTGCGAAAAAAATTTTACAAAAACGAAAAAGTTTGCATCATTGTATTCGTTTGCAGAATGTTAATCGCTGATTAAGTTTCTTAATTCATTTTCTGCGGAACAAATCCTTTTTCCCCTTACCGCCATTATTTGGTGGTTAGCTTGTAAAGAAAATACGAAAAGAATTTTGCAAAAAGGAAAATTTTGCACCAATATATTCATTTGCAGAATGTCAATCGCTGATTAGCTCTTTTAAGTAATTTTCTGCCTCTTTTCGCATTCCGCCGTTATTTAGCAATTAAGTGCGATTTCTTAAAATTTATAATCTAGGGACTATAATACATATTTCATAATACAAAGTTTGGTGGTTAGTTGGAAAAAAAAAAATCACGAAAAATAAATTTCCAAAAAGCAAAATTTTTGCATCAATATATTTAAAGCCTTTTTTCGCCATTTTCCGCGGTTATTTTGCAATTTTTAAGTGTGTTTTTATACCCTACACCACTACGTGGTCAGGGTATTATAAGTTTGTGCTGATGTTTGTAACACCAAAAAATATTGGTCCTAGACCCACCTTATAGTATACCGATCGGCTATGTTTAGAACTAGCGCCCATATAAGGGTACCCCCCCCCCCCCCCTCAAATTGGTTTAGTTACACGCTGCATGTCGCAAATACGAAGATATTTCAATGAAATTTGGTTCGTTGACTCACATGGTCCCAAGGAAAAAGCCTATTGATTCTAAATAGGATCGGTCCATATTTGGACCTATCGCCCATATTGGCTATATTTTCGATTTTCTCTTCCTTTATGATTTTATAGAAAATTTTGACACAAGTCTGTTTTAACCCATTCAAATTTCGGATCCAAACACTAGTTGTCTTTAAATCAGTAGGTTTAAAGTAGGGTATTATATAGTCGGCATGCCCGACTTTAACTTTTTTACTCGTTTATTTTGAAGCTTAGCGAAAACCTACGAAATCCGAAATAAAAACTACATGAGTTTATTCGACAAAAGTGAAAGTTTGATATCAATAATGCATATGTTTTTGCACAGGGCTACAGTCGTTCAAAAAATTTGCATTAAAGGGCTTCATAAAACATTCTATAAAATTCGCACTAGCTTGAATATTAGGGGCTTCAAAATCGTATGGGGAAACACGATGTAGTCCGATTTTTGTTCCTCAAGGCGGGATCGTGGTGAATAGACTACGACAACATCTGTACCATATTTTAGCGAAATTAGATCACGTTTAGAGGTCCCTAAAAATAGCAGGTTTTTCTAACCTTTTGTATGGAGAGTTACATATAATTAAAAAAGATTTTAAATCAATTTTGTTATCACTTAAGTTTATGTCCTTTAAGATTTCTGAATTTCAAAATGTATATTTTGAATCACAATTTCATATACATTCTTATAATTTCGAGAAAAAAAACAAAAAATATTGAAATTTTGAATTTTTTGAGCCAGTCTGCACGAAAAATATTTTATTGTCTTTCTTAGTGCTACAGTTCAAAATTAATTAATTGCAGGAAGGATAACGTTATCCTAGCAATTTTTCATAAAATATGACTTTTTTGCCTTTTGTTTAATAACTATTATGATATTAGTAAAATTGTTTAGTTTAACATTTTATTAAGAACTAGACTTCACATAGATAACGGTTTTTGGGAGAATAAAAACTGCCCAGTGAAAAATTTCCATAATACTAGAAGCTAAACTGAAAAAATTTTGCAAAAAAATATTTCTATTGGAAAATTTTTGATCAGCGATATCGCGAAAACCGTTACAATACTTGAAATTTAGACTTCAAATTCGTAATTATCGCCAAAATATTTAATAGATTTGATATATCGCGTTCAATCGTAAGAAATTTGATTTCTTTTTTATATCTGAAAATTTTACATTTCTGTTCACTATAGCCGTATCTTTATCGCTGTTTAGGGACCTTAAGATGAAATCTTACTTATCTTCTTTTTTTTTGACTGCATAAACTTCTAAGAGGTAGTCACATCGTTGGGGCCTTAAGGAGCTGGAAACTTCGAACGTGTTGCAATTTGAAGAAGCCTAATGAATATGGAAAAAAGACCTTTATATAGGGTGATTCAATAGTAGTGCAGATCTTTGAAAGCAAGTACACTCAAAAAAAGTCAGTAAAGTCAGCAAAAAATGTTGCTGTGTCAGCAAATTTGTAGTCAGGAGCGTGCTTGCAAAAAAGTTGGTAATTTCAGCAAAAGGTTTGCTGAAAATCAGCGAGCTGATTTTTACCAAAAAAAAATAGTAATCTTCAGCAAAAGTATTGCCAACACTTAGTCGACTTCAAATGAAAAAAATCCTTGCTAAAATCACTAAACTTTTTGCTGAATATTAGTAGACTGAAAAAAACTCAAAAAACTTGTAGCGAAATTTTACTTTAGTTAATTTATTTGCTGAAAATTTAAATATAGAATATGTGTAGAGTTGTTTTTCTTTTTTTGTCATTTCCGTTTCCAGACAAACTGCGACATCTACATTTTGTCTATCTGTTGTCGTCCACGCTATGAATGCGGTTATCAGCGCAATTTTTGTACCAAAATAAATTAGTAAAACATTAGTTTAGTGTAGTGTTTCCAATTCGGTTAATCGATTAACCGATTCCTCGATTAATCGCCTCTATTTTGGTTAATGTCGAAACAAATAATTTAAAACTCCAATAATTATTCGATCCGAATAATCGGTTAAAACAGGTCGATTAACCGGTTACAATTTTAATATGGAATTTTTCCCTTATTTTTTCCCCAAAACTTCATAATTTTCTTAACTTTGGCTAAAAAAATTACAAGAACAGCATAGAATAAACATAAAATTACTAAAATACCATCAAATTCTTTTAAAATTAAGTGAAAGAGGTCGTTAAGCCTTTATTTACCTTTTTTAATCAAAATAAAGGTGTTTCTAAAACTACCCAAAATACACGAAGTGGCTGGCTGGATCACCGTGGAAGTGCTATATAGGTTTTAATCAATACAGTAGGCGATTTTTGATTCTGTTCTTTTAAAAATTAAAGCTAATGTAAATTCTATTTCCATGTCCTTCAAGGTTGCATTTTTTCAAATACTGTCAACTGACATCTTAATTCTGTAGAAACTCTACCTTTTCTCACATCTCCAAAGAAAGTATAATCGTTTCAAAACCAAATCAATTCTACAACATGTCCAACTACACCATTTTCAGTTTTATTTCAAAATTGTTTAAAAATGTTTTAAAATTATCCAAATATATTTTAAAATTATCTAAAAAGATTTAAAAATTGTCTAAAATGTTTGAAAATTATCCAGAAATTTTTTAAATTCTTCCAAAAATGTGTTAAAATTGTCCAAAAATCACTCAAAATTGTTCAAAAATATTTTAGAATTACCCAAAAATCTGTATACAAAAATTAAAATTGTCTAAAATATATTTGTCCGATTGCATTTGAAAATTGTCCAAAATGTATTTTAAAATTTTCAAAATGTATTTCAAAATTACAAATATATTTTAATATATTTTATTTGTATTTAAGAAAATTATATTTGTATTTTAAAATTGTTCAAAAACATTTCAAAATTATTCACTTGCATTTAAAAATTTTAAATCTGTATTTCAGAATTGTAAAATTGCATTCAAAATTATTCCATTTATATTTCAAAATTCTCCAAATGTGTTTCAGAAATTTCCAAATGTATTTAAAAATTCTCTATTTGTATTCCAAAATTTTCCAAATGTATTTAATAAAATTCCAATTGCATTTCAAATTTTTCCAAATGTATTTCAGAAATTTCTACTTTTAATTTAAAAGCATTTTTACAAACATACATGTTTTCTCTTTCATAATGAAAATTTTATAGGAATTATGCTTTTAAAATACACTCAACCAAAAAAGTCCGTAATGGCTACTGAAGATTTTGCTGTTATTACAGGAAGTTTAACTGTTTTGAGGCCAGCGGTATTTTTTGCTAATTTTAGCAACACATGTTTGCTGATCTGTAGTACAATAAAATTAGTAGAAAAAATTAGTAGCCGCTACTAAATTTTAGTAAAATTTATGTAAAATGCAATTCAAAATCAATTTGCTAAAATCAGTTAAAAAACTTACTAAATATCATAATTTAAGTACAATGAAATTAGTATAAATAATTAGTTGCAGCTACTAAATTTCAGTAAATTGCTGTAAACTGTAATTTAAAATCAATCTGCTGAAATTAGCAAAAAATTGTACTATAAAATAAAAAAACTGTAAAATCTAAAAAAAAAAATGTTTTTTCTTTCGATTGTAACAAGCTTATAATTACTTTATCGTACTTGAAATTTGGTGTCAAAATTGCAAACGGTTCTCCAGTTATTGCCGTTTTATGCATTGCAGATGCACTAAAATTTTCTGGGTGTTATTTCTAAACTAAGAATATATCAATACATAGTAACAAATATAAACTAAACAAGAATTGTAAAAAAACAAAAAAAAAAAAATATTTTTAAATTAGTATATTTTTCTGCCAAATTTAGCACTCGGTTTTGAAAAATTAGTAAAATGTTTTTCTGAAATCAGCAGCGAAAATTAGTAAAAAAAATCCGTAATTTGTAATAAGAGAATACCAAAAATGATTACTAAAAATAAAAATTGTACAAATAATCAGTATAAAAATAGTATAGTGCGATTGGAAATTGTTTACGAATTTTTTTACAAACTTTTTTATCTAAGTGTAAATATAAAAATAGAAATTTCTGAAATACATTTGGAAAAATTTAGAATTTTATTAGCTCAAACTTTGGATAATTTTGTTTATTGTCAATGGCCCTTAAAGCACCGTAAGTTGTTTGAGTTTCACGTGAAAAAACTGTTATACTCCATATAAAAAAAATAATTTTTCACGACAATGAGTTTCACGTGAAAATTGTGTACTTTTTATTTTTCTTGGGAAAAAGTGACATTTTGTGTTTATTGTGATTGTGTCTTTGTTATAAAATTAAAAATTTGTTCGTTTTTATAAATTAAATTACAATTTGAGGCCTTTTTTGTTCGATCGAAATTTATGCACGTGAAAAACAACTTACGGTGCTTAAAAACGGAAAAAAGACTGAGAAATTTAACAATTGTATATGATATTCTTTAGTCTACTAACTCTACTATTCAGAAATTTTTTTTTTGCAAATTTTTGTAGAGTAAATTGGTATTTTCATTTAACTAATATTTTACTCAAATGGAACTAAATTTTTTTTTATTTCTTCAGGGGAGGAAGAAGAACTTTGGATAATATTTTTGTTAAATGCAATGTTATTTTTATTGTAGTATTGATTAAATTTGCATTCATAGAAATTTTGTATCCAAAGTTTTACAGAATTAAAAAAAATTCGAAGAAGTAAAAAATTTACCTTGAGTTATGCTATTTTTAACTTACTTATATTTAGAAAAAAATCTCCTAGTTTCAGCATTTTTTTTGCCATTTTAACTAATTTTTAATAGTTTCAGCTATATTTTTACGGTGCTTAAAAATGGAAAAAAGACTGAGAAATTTAACAATTGTATATGATATTCTTTAGTCTATTAACTCTACTATTCAGAAATTTTTTTTGCAAATTTTTGTAGAGTAAATTGGTATTTTCATTTAACTAATATTTTACTCAAATGGAACTAAATTTTTTTTTATTTCTTCAGGGGAGGAAGAAGAACTTTGGATAATATTTTTGTTAAATGCAATGTTATTTTTATTGTAGTATTGATTAAATTTGCATTCATAGAAATTTTGTATCCAAAGTTTTACAGAATTAAAAAAAATTCGAAGAAGTAAAAAATTTACCTTGAGTTATGCTATTTTTAACTTACTTATATTTAGAAAAAAATCTCCTAGTTTCAGCATTTTTTTTGCCATTTTAACTAATTTTTAATAGTTTCAGCTATATTTTACATAAATTTTTCTATTAATATAAGAAATGCTTCAATTTAGATAATCTCAGATTCCGAAACTTTTCAACCTTAAGGTACATTTACACGCGAGAGAAAACTGCTAGAGATGGAGCAAAACACTCCAAAATAGCTAAAATCATTCAAAATAGAGCTAATTAGAGGTGATTTTTGTTTTATCTTTAGCATTTTCTCTCTAGTGTAGATGTGCTTTTTAAATTTGAAAATTTTTTTTAAATACATCGTGTTCTAGTGTCATGTTGATATTTAACAAACACAGGAAGCTTTTAGTGTTTTTGTTGGTAAAAAGTTAAGGAAATACATTAATTTTGTTTTAAACGATTAATCGATTGATCGCCAATTTTCTCGAATAAGCGACCCGAATAACCGGTTAATCAGTTTTAGTGATTTTTCAAATAATGCAATAACCTGTTAACCGCCTATGTCGAATAATTGGAAACAGTAGTTTAGTGCTAAAAGAATATAACTAAAATTTTTGCTGAAAACGGAATTTCAGCAAAAAAATTGCTGAAAACTAGTACACTTGATATACAAGACGTTTTACTAAATTTTCTACTAACTTATTTTTTTGAGTGTATTTGTGATTTGTGTAGGTTTTTTCAATTTTTTTTTTGCGACAATTGGTACTACAGGCTTTGGCAAATTAAGTCATGGAGCGATATTCAGTTGAAGAACGCGTAAACATTTTATGAAAATTTTTGTGTGCAAGAATTGCATTTCGAGCATTGCGGGATTTTTTTATCGTGACATGATAAGAAACTTTTTATGGCCTGAATTAGATGACATGAAACAATCACCCTATTGCGATCGAAGTTCCCAACACGCATTATTTCAAGAAACAACGAGGTAAAATATCCGCATAGATCTTGGTTTTGACACCATTGGACTTCTTTCTCTGGGGTTATGTGAAGAGTATGGTCTATGTTAATAAGACGGAGATGATTCCAGAGCTAAAGGACGAAATCGTACGCGTTATAAATGATATACAGCCCGAACTATGCCAAAAAGTCATGGAAAATCTCGATACGAGCATCTTGTGTTGCCAGAGAAGTCGCGGTGGACATTTAACGGATATTGTGTTTCATACGTAAATGTCATAGACTAATAAATATGATGAAATAAAAAAAAATAGTTTTGACCAATTTTGGTCTGTTTTATTTATAAAAGAAAATCTGCAGTCTCTATATATGAATATGGAGAACACACCATAGAAAGGTTGAAATAACCACAATCGAATCATTTTTAATCTTACCCAGGTAGAAAAATACAAACGGCACAATTTTGGCTCGGTATAGGTATTTAGTACATGTACTGGCAATGAGTCGGATTTTCAACTTTCACTGTACTGGCATGTTGTCGAAATGATAACACCAATAAACGCTTGGCCGTAGTTATTTCCCAATGTTGGCGCAGGCTTGGAATTTTATTTTTTTGGTATTATCGCAGTACATTTGATAACAAATTTAGTAGTTTGCTAGTACTTTACTGTCCTTTTAGTATACATCACAGATTTTTAATGTATTCTTTCGAAACTTCACAAGAAAAGAATGGCTATGTTTCTCTTACATAAATAATTGTGTAATATATGTAAAAATACGTAAAATTTATGAAATTGTTAACTTTAATAAATTAAAAAAAGAAAACAGTACTGGCAAAGCACGTTTTAAGTGGTACCGGCATTTCGTTAAAAACAATTTTTATACAATTTTTGTTGTAACGTCGGCAATTTCTACCTGGGTAGCTATCTTGAAACTACTTGACTAACTAAAATAATATTTATGATTTAAGTAGGCTATTAATTACCTCTGCATCTTATGCCAATAAGATTTTTAATATTGAACGATGAAAACGCATTTTGCACGAATATAATAAAAATATATTTTTTTTACTTATTTATTACAACTAGTCAAGCATGTAGCTAGGAATTTATTTGGGGGGGGGGGGGGGTGTGCTTTTTTAAATTGTTTTGTTTAATTTTTCCCGTGTTTTTTTTTTTTTTTTGTTTTGCATACTGGGGAAACTATGTACACTAGAGTGGTCCAAAAAAACATGAAAGTTGAAATTCGCGATCTCCACAATGTTGCCCCTATTCCTTAATGTCTAAAAACTCTCTGTGCCAAGTTTCAGCTAAATCCGCTGTTATTTAGAAGTAGCACAAAAAGTTGCCTTTTAAGAATTAGTAATTTATCTCTAGAGTAATTTATACAAAAAGTAGGGTTGACTTTAAATTTAATTATTTCTTAACCTGTACGCTATTATTTAACAATTTTTTTTAAATTTGGTCTTAATTAATGTGAATATAAGGAATTTGAAATCAAAACTTAAAAAAATGAAGTAACTTTTAAGTAATTCGCGGTTTTTTTTAAATTTATACAAAAAAATACATATTTTAGTCAAATTTTCGAAATTTTCCGAAAAGATGTAATTAAAAATTCAACTTGTTTTTGCCTTGTGTGCGCAAATTTCTCAAATCTGATCTTTATTTTAACGCAGATTATGAATCAGCAATCGAAACTTAAAAAAAAATTTGTGGTTTATGAATTATTCGCGTTTTTTGAAAATTCAAAAAAAATCAAGTTTTTTGAGATATTTTCCCAATTACCTGTAAACGGTGTTATCGAAAAATGCAATTTGTTATACTTTTGCCATTTACTTACCAAGGACCTTCATTATATATAACACTGATTTTAATTTTAAAAAGGATAACAGATATCCTTGCAAATTAAATTAAAATTTGAGATTTTTTAATATTTTGCTATTATTTAGATTGCTGTAATTTTATTGCTACCAAAAACCCTATCCCACATAATAGGACATTTAGCAGATATATATTAATGCAAAAGCGAAATTTTCATATTGGTAAATATAAGAAAACATCCTGATCGAAGTTGATCCTTTTTTGTATGAAATTTTAAAATTTCGCGAAATCCGCGACTCCGATTTCAATTTTGATTTCATATTCGTAATGTACACCTAAAAATATATTAGATTTGATATGTCGCGATCATAATAATTATATTTAATTTTTCTCATTTTTTCCATTATTTTTAATTAATTAAAAATAATAGAACAAGTACAACCTCGAAACTTCAATTGCGATGTGCTACCTCTAAACAAAACTTTTTTGGCGATTTTTTTGATCAGACTACATTTTTTTTCAAAGTGGCATATTTGTAGGGTTGTGGAGCGTGAAAATTCCAACTTTTTGTTTTTTTGGACCACTCTAATGTACACCTATGTACATTAGGGTGACCGGATCTCATAGGGAGGGAAAAAAATTTCGGAATCTTGTTCGTCTGGACCCCACAAAACGATTCCCGTTTTCAGATATTGAGATGTAGATATTGAGATGTAGATTCTACATAGATTTTTCAGCCAACCAGCGTTGTTTAAAAATGGGTGATTTTAACACCATGCTCTCAAATAGGTTAATTTGGATTTATTTTTTTCAGGAAATACATAATTAATGGTTTTTATATCGATTTTCATGCCAAATGGCACTTTTTTATATTTTAAAAATTTGGGGTCATTTTGACCCCATGTGCCCATAAGGGTTAATTTCTAATTTTTTATTACTATGTATAAAATTTGCTGTTAACGGAGTTATTTGGACAACTTTCACCAAATTCCGCAAGAACCAACATATTGTTTTGTTATACTTCCAGGAAAAATCGAAAAATTTCAAAAATTTCACCTAAAGATAGGGTTAACGTTGTCGGAGTTTTATAAAATTTTCGGAAAACAACCTCTCGTACCAGAATTAAATGAAACCGGAAGTGCTTTTGTTCCAGCTAGCTAAAAACACAAAAATTAATACTATCATCTTAATTATTGGCCAAAATCACACTTTTCTCTAAAATTTTCAAATTTAAAACTCCGTCACAGTTAAGTTAAAAGAGGGATTTGTGTAATTTTCAGCAGAATTATTCTCTAAGGTGTATTTAATAAACCCCTATGCGTTGACCACTTTTTTTTATATTTTGTTGAAGAAAATTTTAAAAAACTCAAAAATAGAGTTTTGCAAATTTATAAAAAAAACAAATCCCATCTTTGGCCATACCTGGATCTTAAAAATGAAACTAGAGTATAACCTTGTAAATTTTTGAAAGAAATATTTTATTTTTTTCGATTTTCATAATTTATCTCATTTTAACCCTACAATGGTCTGAGGAAATTGCAATTACCGAAATATTTTCCAACCGATTTTGGATTTTTATACATTACCAGAAAGGGAATTCAGTTTAGATTATGATTCTATTTACATTTTATAAAAATACAGTTATTTAAGAGCCTGTATTTTCAAAGATTTTTTCGCATTCTAAATCGTATTTCAAACTTTGAGCCCTCAGCGCCACGGGTTAACATACTCCAATCGAGCTCAAATTTCGGCTATCTCAATATCTGAAAAGGGGAATCGTTTTGTGGGGTCCAGACCAGAGAAACAAGCCAGCCGCCGTGAGCCGTTTAAGCCGCCGCCGCCGGTAATTTTTGCTTCAGCCGCCGCCGCCGATTTTTTTCGGCTTATTTCGGCTGGAAGTATCAATTTTCAAATATAAAAAATTTTAAAATAAATATATATTTTTAAAAAGAATTTACTAATTCATTAAACTTGAACAACCAGAGCTAAAAACAATTTTTTTATATGAAAAGAAAAAAGTTAAAATCTTCTAAATATTAACCCCTAAATTCATAAACGCTTTGTAAAATTATAGGAGGTTTATTGAACAAATTTTGTATGAAAATGACGTTTTGTAAGCCTGCTATAACTTTACAAAGCATTTATGAATTGAGGGGTAAATTTTTATAAATATAATTTTTTTAAGCTATAAAAGTACATAAGCTTTTATAATTATTTTTTTTTTAATTTAATTTATACTGTGAAAAAAATTAAAAAAAAAAGTTCTTAATGGGTTAATATAATATTTCAGAATGCAGCTCTTTGCAGATGTGTAAAAAATCAATTAAAAAAAAAACAGCTGCTTAACTTTGCATTTAAAACTCAATATATGTATTTGGTGTATGCATTTTTATCAAAAATTATGACGAAAAATCGTTACAGAGTTGAAGTCGTGTTAGCATAGATATACGAAAAAGTTTGTAAAATGTATTCATTTTTGTTAAAAACGTTACTTCTCCTCTTCATATAAATTCTTACAGTTAGTGTTTAGCTTCATTGGTTATTAAAATATAAGCTATTAAAGTTAAAAAACCGTATGAGTTACTGGTTACGGAGTTTACATTTGGCCTATAAAATTGGTTACAAATTTTATGTATTAAACAAAAATTGGTCAGATTGTTATAAATTTTGTAAAACAGGTGACAATGCGCTGATATATATCGAAATATATAACTCAAATGTAATCAATGCATTTGAAATTAGCTGGTTACATGGTTTTTATCACATTTTTTAATATCACCCATACATATTTTTTCAATTCTAAATACATTTTTAAAAATGGTCCAGTTGAATATTTTGGATAAATTAAACAAATAAATGAAAAAGTAAAGATAAACGATATTGTAAAATTCTATAATATTTAGAAAAGGACACTTTTACGGATAAAATGCTCAAACCAATGTTCGAATTGATCACATAATTTCATCATTTAAGGACATTATTGATTGGGCATCTAATTCAAATGGGTCCCTACAAGATATGTGCATTAGACCGTACCTCAAAAAAAAAGTTCGCCGTACACCCTCCAATATGATGTATTTTTCTAAGGCGATTTCAAAAAAAAAATTTTTTTTGCCGAACGTAGGGGTCGCCTTTTTTAATTTTTTGTTATAGCTTTGGCATTTAAAATCGGATTTTAAAGTGTGATATATCGATTTTTTGCCTCGAGGAGACCAGTGTTTTGCTATATAGTAAAAATCCAACTAAAAAAAATTTAAAAAGGCGACCCCTACCTTCGGCAACCAATAATAAAAAAAAATTTCTACTGGGTTTAGCGAAAAACTTCCTTAGCAAAAGTTTAAAGATTTTTTGCGAGCTTTAATTTTCTGACATTAGGGTGGTACATTAGGGTGGTAGCAACTGAGATCTGGTGGGTAACTACTAGAACGGGATACTTTAGGTCAAAATGTCATTAGAGAAAAACACTGGTCTCCTCAAAAGAAAAAGATCGATGTATCACACTTTAAGATCCGACTGTAAATACCAAAGATATAACGAAAAATGTAAAATGGCGACCCCTACGTTCGGCATAAAAAAATAATAAAAAAATTTTTTGAAACCTCCTTGCAAAAATACTTTATATTGGAGGGTGTACGGCGCACTTTTTTTTTTGCCTGTAAGGTGGTACGCTCTAATGTGAATCCTGCCCAAACTTTCTAACAAAGCCTCCATTCAAAAGTCTTCAAACAAGTTTAATTTCTTAAATCAATCGATATGTATTTTTTCTATGGTCTTTATTTATTCCTTAATTTGTTAAAATTAAAAAGAATAAATAAAAAAATTGATTCCCAGTATGCTTTAATTGTCTGAAAATTCTATAAGAGGCAAAAATTGTTTTGAGTTCCAAGGGGGTTACATTTTCCCAATGTTGGGATTACTTTGGAGCCCTAAAAGGGTATGTTTATAATTTATTAAATAAAACTTGTATGTTATATTAAATATTTAGGACCATTTGTTAGATATAGTCTTGACTAGCCATGGATCTGTGCGAACATGAAACAAATCACACGTGAACCAACAACAAATCTTATATAAATTGATTTTATATATATTTTTTGCGAGTGATTTTCTGACCGTGATAAAGTGCAGACGTTAATTGTGATTTCTTTTCTATAATTCTATTTAAAATTAAAAGCAATAACTATTGTTTTAAGAAAAAACTTTTTTTTTAATACATTGTATCAGTGTTACCATTACGGCGATTTTCTCGTCAGATCTAGCGATTTTATTTCGCCCCTAGCGGGAAAAATTGTGTTGTAGCTATTAGCCAAAATCTAGAGATTTTTTTATCAGCCGTAATAATTTTTAAAACTCGGTTTTATGTTGAAAAATATTATAAAACTCGCAAATTGAAATATAAAACACAACATCTTAAACGATGTTAGTAAAAAAAACTCTAAAAATACACATTTCGATAAAATATGGGTATGCACTTTTTCATCGTACAACGCCCTCTATTGTGTGTTCTCAATACTAAGATTAATTCAATGAAAATCAGGACTCATTATTTGAAGCTTATAGTATATTTAGACTGGGCAAAAACTAGTAGTTTTTGGTAATTTTTAGGTTTTGAGCCGAAAACTATAAAATTAATTTAGTTTTTCCATACATTTTTCATACAAACTGAAAACCAGATTCTTCCTGGTTTTTGCCAAAAACCAAGTAAAAATATCTGAAATTTGTATTTTTGATACACCCGATTTCTTTTATAACTAATTTTCGATACACCCTGTTAGAACGAATATAGAATTAAAGCAAGTGTCAAAAATATATTTTTTAATTTTTTTTAAATATTTCAGTTTTAGTTTAAAATTGTGTGTTGTTATATATTTTTAAATGTGTTAATAATTTTTTTAATTTAATTTAACCATAAAAATATAAAGAAAAGTGCTTAATAAAAAAGTGATGTGACAAAGAAAAACTAAAAATTCAGTGTAAATGAATTGGCTTTTGTAATTTAGCTTTGTACAAAAACCATCTGGTTTTTGCTCAGTCTAAATTCAGTATTAATCGTAAAATTTTTCATTATTTAAAAGTTTATAACACTTCTTATTCACATATTAAAGAAATTTTTGAGTAAAAACAGCTTTAAGTACCATTTTTTAACAATCTAGCGATAAAATCGCTAAATATTTACACTGTTTATAATCTAGAGATTTTCTAGCGATTTTTGGGTCTGATCCATTTAGCCATTTATTTTGAAAATTTGTTGGCAACACTGCATTTTATATTGAAATCAACAACAAATTATTACTTATTAAGTAGTAAACAAAGGGATTAATATTCTGCTATACTAATCCTCTGCTGTTACAGCAGAATGGATAGTAGCAGCGAGTCTACTGAAGAAAGCGATATTGTCTGGTAGACAGTCGCTGAAAACAAAATAACGAAACGACGACAAAATCGATCACCAGTATTATGGCGTTTTCTTTTCTGAAAATAATGTTGCCTTTTTTTTGCATTTTGCTTTTGAATTGCCTTTTTTGTGTTCTTTTCTAAATTAAGGGTAACATTCTAAGAGGGCTAGGTGTTCTTTTCTAAAAATGTTGCCTAAATAAAGGGCAAAAAGGCAAAATTTTTCGCCCTCAAAAAATTTACGGGGTAGAGTGTTGCCCTGTTTTTTTCTTTATGTCAATGCCATGTGTATATACTGTAATGTTTTTTGCCAGCTAACTCACAACTTGGTGGCCTAGGAGGTACTATCATGGCTTCTGATGCAGTAGGTCGCAGGTTCAAACCCCGGTTGGAGCAAAATATTTTTTTTGTTTTTTTTTTTGTTTTTATAAAATTTTAATTAGATTTTTATAGTTTTGCTGTTATTTAGTATTTAACAATTTTTTAGGCTAAAAATAAATAAAAAATTATACAATTTGCTTTAAATATGAAAAAAAAAAAATTTAATTGAAAAAAGAAAATACATAAAAAAATTTATTTTTACTTTGTCTGGAATTTGAACCCGTCCAGCCCATGTCAAAGGCAGGCATCACAACCACTAGGCTACAATTAGTAATAGCTTGCGTAAACAATATTGCATACGAGTATACAATACACATACATATGTTTAGAAAAATGCAACAGTGATTTTATTGTGTTCTATTCTGATTGAAAAAATGTAACATTCTAATGGGGTGAGGGCAACATTTTTAAAATGTTGCCTTTTAACAAGGCAACATTTTTTTCCAGAAAAGAAAACGCCATTAGTTAAGCATGTAATCAAAATAACAAAAACTACCAACAATGATGATTAGGGCAAGGAATTCCATGCAAATGCATGTTATTTCTCGATAGTCCAAAACTAATATGGACTAAACATTTATCCGACTCATCAAATAAAGAACAAACTGGCATCGATTTGTGGTTGCATATTTTGACATAAATGCATGTTTTTGCATATTTCGACTTTAAATACATATTTGGTGGCTTTTTAATGCATATTTTGTGCTTTTTAATGCATATTTGTGCATATTTTTAGTAGCATTTTTTATTTTGTAAAAAAATATAAAAAATTGATACGTTTTCATATTTTGATTCAATCAAAATAAACATTTTTAAAACTTTATTGACCAATGGGAAATCTTCGAGTTCTGTGTCTGTTTGCAAAATAACTAACTTAAATATATTTTTAAGTTTTAAAGTGCATTATTTTTGCAAAAATTATAGTTTTTAGTGAATATTTCATATATTGTGAGTGCATATTTTTCTTTTTTAACCGCATATTTTTCATTTTTAAGTGCATGAAATTCCTTGCCCTAATGATGATATACCAGGTACCTACTAGCAACAACATGTTTGCTGCACTTGATGTAGACAATAATGATGATAATTATATTAACCATAATGCTAAGAGCTTTCTGAAGAAAAACCACCTCCAATAATTATTCCAAATGTTTCAGATATAAGAGCGATGATGAATAACTTTTCAAAAATAGTAAACCTTGAAGATTATTCGTACAAATCTTTGAGAGATTGTCAGGTAACATAGTGGTTACACGATCAATTTTTTCCTTTCAAGTTTTAATACACTCACACTTTTTTACTAACACACTCACATTTTAAAAATTGAACAGCAACTTGATATCAATTTTTGCTTTCAAGTTTTGAGAAAACTTGACGGTCAATTTTTAAACAGCTGATCAAATTTCTTGTAAATTTGTTTTTCTTTTTACAAATATTGTGCCGCAATAAAACACGATTGATAAAATACGGAATGTGAATATTCCGGTATATCGACGAAATGATTTAAAAATAAAAATAAATAAAAAACCAATTTCTGCTGACATGAAAATTTCTGTGGAAGATGTGAAGAAAAAAATAAAGTCTTTTTGAACAGCCTACAGTGCGGAAACAGCCCAAAGAGGCGAGCAATTTTAGTTCTTTCCTTGACGACGGCATCTTGAAAGCAAAATTGACTATCAAGTTGCATGCAGCCTACGTCACAGCTTCAAGTTCAACTGAATTTGACAAGCTGTATGTGTTATCAACTTGAAAGCAAAATCTTGATCATGTAACCTTACTGTAAGAGTAATGGCAAAAAACGTAAAGGCATATAGAGTGATAGTAAAATAGCTATCTTTCGTAAAAAAACTTAAACGTTTTCAAATCACATTACAAAATGTTGTTTTCAGCCGATCAAGCCGCCGCCGCCGCCGATTATTTGGTTGCGCCGCCGCCGCCGATTTTTATCCGGCTCAACCTCAATCGCCGCCGCCGCCGCCGATTTTTTGCTTGCGCCGCCGCCGCCGATTATTTTGGTCGGCTTGTTTCTCTGGTCCAGACGAACAAAATTCCGACATCGATTTTTTGCGGATACCCTAATGTACATAAAAACAAATTTATAACCGTTACAAAACACTCGATATTTTAAGTTAAGTGTGTTCCTTTACTTTTTGTGTATGTAAAGTTCAGTAAAATGACAAAATTGCCCAAAAGTACCGGAACGCACAAAATCACTTTTCTAGCCCAAAAATTTATTTTAAGGAAATAAAATGAAAATGAGCATAGGTTTAGTCGGAAAAGTCGCACAGTTACACATATTTTTTGCATTTAAGTTTTTTTTGGCTTTAGTTGGTTAACTTTTATACATACATATAGAGAAGTTTTATTTTGAGTGTTTCTTTGCTTAATTAAACCTTTTTTCACAATGGTGTTATTTGTTAATCATTGCACCAGCTGTTCCTGTTACAATTTTCCGAAATTAATAGTAAAAAGAGAAACACAAATGCACTCTTTTGAGCGCTCTCATTTACCCAATTTTCGAGTACGGGAACGCTTTTTGGTAAGAATGGTTCCCGCGGTAACATAAAGGAACAGACATTTTATGTGATAATTCAGCAGAAAAAAGGTAAAACTAGTTTTGTACAAAAACTAGGTAGTTTTTGCTCATTCTAAATTCAGTATAACGCATTTTCAAAGTTCTAAACTAAATTATATATTTCAAGTGTAATTTGATTTCTAGGTAATTTCAATTTACAAACATTTTATGTGTAAATTCATAAATGTTTTATAAAGTTATAGGAGAATAAACAATTATTTTAATTTTTGCATTAAAAATACAAAAATTGTTTTTTCGGACTTTCTATATTTTCATATATTTAGTTAGAATATTCTTTTCCCTCAAGTCCAAATTCTAATATGATATTGTCATATTAGATTTTATTTGTTGTTTCAAAAAAGGTTGATCATTTTCCTGATAGGCAATACAATTGTTTCGTTGCCATCACGCTAACTCTTCAGTTGTCCGCAATAAGAAAATGATAGATTTACTTAACCAACCGAGACATTACATAAGGTACAAAAAACCAACGGGACGAGAATTTTGTACTTTCGTATATGAACTGTCTGATCTGGTAAAACCAGCTATAAATCAACTCCTTTTTGAAAGCAACAATTACACTGTGAGACAAATGGTAGGGGTCAGTGATCGGGAAGGGTTCAAACTACCTGGGAAAGTTATATCGGTAAAAAAGAAGTTATACGTGTCCCGGCGTTTCGCTGGGTCACCCCTAGGAATCGAGATATATCGATTTGACCTTTGGTGGTCTTTTTTTGACATAACTCGAGAACCACTAGTCCGATTTTGCTCAAACAATTTTAAAAAAATTAAAAATTACAATTCCTTCAATCTGTTCATATAACGTTTTTCTATATACTCAACAGTTTTGCCGGTAAAAATAAATGTATGAAGAAAAAAATATTTTTTGCCTAAAATATTAAAAAAAAGTAATAAACAAAAGGTTATTGATTTTTATGGTAGCGGTAACAAACATTTATTTTTACCGGCAAAACTACTGAGCAAAATCGGACTAGTGGTTCTCGAGTTATGTCAAAAAAAAGATATATCTCGATTCCTAGGGCTGACCCAGCGAAACGCCGGGACACGTATAACTTGTTTTTGACCGATATAACATTTCCCGTTGGTTTCATCCCATCCCGATTTTGACTTTCGCATAGTATTATAGAATAATGAAACAAATTTTGTATGGAAAATTTGTTTTGTAAGCCTCCTATAACTTTATGAAGCATTTATGAATTTACACATTAGATTTTTGTCAATATTTAAAATTTTCTGCAATCCGTTTCTTATATGGAGTATGTTGTTTTACTAGGGTTTGGGGAAATCCCGGGAAAAATTTTTCGGGAATTCCCGGGAAAAATATATTATTTTGCCCGGGAATTTTTTAATAAAAATATTAAATTTTTTAAATTGTTTTTGTTTCGAATAGGATTTTTTAATTTTAGTCATAAAAAACATTTTAAATACCAAAACAAAAATGTCATTGTTAAAATCTTTTAAAAGGGAATACATTTATTTGACACACAATTAAAATCTTTGCCAAGTAATTAGGAGCATTTCAACTAATAAAGATTTTTCGCATAACTTATTCAAAATTTAAGTATAAAACCTAAAAACTTGGTAAAATGTTTAAAAGAAATATGAAAAAAGCTTTGTTTCTTACAAATAATCGCCCTTACTATCTAAATTATTCAAATGTATACTTTAGGTAAAGTCGACTTTAGTTAAAATATTGGGTGGCAGTATACCTTGACTTGGTTTATTTTTGGAGCATTCTGATTGGTTAATTTATTTTCAACCAATCAAAATATTTGAAAATATAAATATTTTTGTAAGGTTTTCATACACAAAATGAACAAAACCGTTTGATTAAAAATAAAGTCGAATTTAAATTTAAAATACTCCTTTATATTAAGGGGCAATCATTTTATAAGTAACGTTTTCATTAATAAATGTGAAAAGGGAAGAAAATCCGACATCTAAATTTGGTTCACAAAAAAAAAAAAAAAAAAATGATGGTCATGCAACTTCTCTTGAAGAAAACAACAATAAGAATAACGTTTCAGCTAAAATTAGCAAAGTACCCGAAGAAAAAAGTGTAAGCTGAATAGGCATTAAAGGTTTTATGGTAGGGCAAACATTTCCTGAAATGGTATTCAAATTAACCGCAGTCAATCCGCACCATAACTAGATCTTCGTTTATTCGAGAAAGTTTTATAATACAAACCTGGCATTGCAAAAAATTAAAACCGATGTAAAGAACATTATATTAAATTACTACAATCATGTAAAAGATATCATGATGAAAGAAATATCGAGCAATATTTCTAACAATAGGAGATTTACTATAATCTTAGATGAATGGACAAGAATATCACAAAAGAGATATTTGAACATATGTATAAACGGAAATAATTCATTTTATAACCTGGGGTTGGTTTATATATCAGGAAGATGTAATGCTGATGAAATAAGAAGAATTGTAGAAATAAGATTAGAAGAGTTTATTTGTCTTTGGAAAATAACATTGTGGCCACCATATCTAATGGGCCAAGTGTGATGAAACGGTTTGTTTCCGACAGTGCAGAAGTAGGTGCTTTCTGCTGGAATCATGCAATTCATTTGGCAGTGCTGCGAGTAATTTATGTGAAATCAAATGTTCAACATTCTGATATTTTTTACTTTGAATTCTCACTACACAGACTGCATTTGTACTGAAATATTGTTTTTTTTTTAACAAAAATTACTTATATAGGTGGTTTTCATTAACAATTATGTTCAAAAATATTTCAAATTTTTTCATTCCCGTTTCCCGGGAAATAAAAAAGTCCGGGAAATCCCAAACCCTATGTTTTACCCATTTTTTGCCAAGCATTGATTCCGTGCGAATTTTCTGACAAAGCTACTTTGTACAAGAATAGGTCGGTTTCGCTATAAGCATTTTTTGTAGTTTTTATATCTTGGTCACGCCCTCAATTGATGGTATAATAAATTGAAATTAAAATCTTAAAGCCTTGTACTCAAAGCGTTAATATTTTATTGAAAAAAAAAAAAAATTAGTTTCCTTCACAATATTCTTAATAATTTTTTACTTTGATTGCTCAAATTTGTTTTTTCTTCCCTTATATATTTTTTAACATGCTCTTATCGAAATCAGCATATTCCTTTTATTACTCTTATCTTCCTTAAATTTTTAAATATTTTTGGAAAAAAGTGCTTTGAGAAAAGTCAAAAATTGTTTTTGTAAAATTACTATGTGGCAACCCTGGAATTAAAATTTTAACAATTTTTTAAACCGCATTTTTAACAAGGCCTCAAACATCACATGTTTTTTACTGCGTTGTTAAATCGCCTTCCTATCAAAAATTATGGAATCTACGTTGGTAAAAAATGGTTTAAAGTCTCAAAGTTTTGTTACATGATTTTAACAGTGAAATTATATTTTAACACTTTTTGATAAATTTTTAATTTATTCGTCCGGTTTCCTGGTTCGTTATTAGTTTTAAAAGGTTTTATTTATGATCTTAGACTAATTTCACAGCGCAACAATAATTTCAAGCCGCGAAACTAAAATAAAAATCCAGAGGATTTTGCAAAGTTAGCTCGATTTTTTATTTTCTGGCCACTTAAAATATCTGTGTAGCGCGAAATCCCAAAATTGTTGCACATTTTTAGATTTAGGAACTCTCTCGCTTTCATGAATAAGTTAAATTTCAACTGTTCTTTTCGGTTCTTTTATTTTATTTGGAATTATCAAACAAACCATTGACATGATGTAATCTTATACTGATAGAAAAAAGATACTCAAAATTAGTTAGAAAGGGTCCTGCACAGAAAGCTTTTGAAATTATTAAACCTTTTTGCTAAATGTTGGTAAGATAAGAACAACAAAAATGCAACTGTTAAATATGCGAAATTTTAGTAATATTTTAGTTAAATTTTGTTTAATTGAATTGCAAAATAACCTTTCTAATATCGGCAAAAAAAATGTTGCTGAATATTAGTAGACAAAAAGCAGTGAACAAATTTTTATACAATATATTCAAAAGTTAATTTATCTTTAAATTTAATTACAAACAACAGTCTCCCCTGCTGCCATAAAAAAAAATTTTGCTAGAAAATAAGTAGTAAACTGCTTTTCTGCTGAGTTCAGCTGTTGTTTTTTTTGCAAACTTTTTTAAAGACTTTTATATTAGTGCATGAACTATTGAACAAATTTGTCGAATGAACGACTGAACTAGAAGAACACACTAGTTCAAAAATAAAATTAATCGAAATGAACTCTGAACTGTAATGCATAATTATATTCATTTTTATTCCGACTTTTTTTTGAACAAAATGTTTCATTTTGTATGGAAATTTACGGGTATGGGTATCCTCACATTTTTGAAAAAAAAATGTTCAGTTGGAAAAAATTTATTTAAAAAACAAAAATATTGGGTCACAATTTATTTTTCAATTTTCACAAAAAATATTTTGTAACCCCTTTTGTTTTGACCATACACCACTGTTGTTGGTCTCCGCAGCGCAACGATTAACGATTTTATGAGCGACGCTTTAAAATCGTGTCTTTGTTAAAGACAATATAAAGTCCAACGGAAAATTCTAAGTTATATTTTTCATCAACTTTAATATTTGATACGTATTTGACATCCAACAAAGATGGGTTAGCAATGCCTAAAAGTTTATATTAAATAACTTAGAAACTATCGGCTAAAATCATATAAATTGAACAATTGCAATTTCCGCACTCTATTTGAAATTTCCCGAGTAAAAAATTTATATATCTTATATATAAAAATATAAAATAATCATATAAGTGTTTATATAATCTGATCCGCAAAATGGGTCTATAAAATTGTATCAGATTGTGTTATTTTTGATACAATTCAATCTAATATTATACAATTGCATATACTCTGATGCAATTGCATCCCAAAATTGGGCACATCTAATTGAATCGTATTATATCCAATCTGATATAGTTATATACTATTTAATACAATTGGATTTCAAGATTTACACCCAAAATTGTTGGGTTCTGAAATATGTTTGAATTGTAAAACTAACATAAAAAATATTTTCCTTTCGCAATTTTTTCTGATTTTAAATAATATAAATTTTTATCAAAAATTGACTCACAAGGGAAGTACTTCAGCCTAAACACTCCGATCCAGATGAAATTTGGATATGTGATAGAGAAAAAAAATCTAAGATCGACCTGTCTCAGCTTATGGGCCACCTCGGAATTTTAAGGGTCCAAAAAGAGGTTCAAAAACGGGTCCTTTTTAGATTTTTTTTTAGCTTTTTAAGATATTTCACATATCCAAATTTCATCAAAATCGGAGTGTTTAGGCTGAAGTACTTCCCTTGTGAGTCAATTTTTGATAAAAATTTATATTATTTAAAATCATAAAAAATTTCGAAAGGAAAATATTTTTTATGTCATTTTTACAATTCAAATATACATATCTCAGAACCCAACATATTTTGGGTATAAATATTGAAATCCAATTGTATTAAATAGTATATAACTATATCAGATTGTATATAATACGATTCAATTAGTTGTGCCTAATCTTGGGATGCAATTGCATTAGAGTATATCCAATTGTATAATATTAGATTGAATTGTATTAAAAATAATACATTCTGATATAATTTTATAGACCCATTTTGCGGATCAGATTATATAATAACTTATATGATTATTTTATATTCTTAGATATAAGATATATAAACTTTTTTACTCGGGTATTTAACAGTTTTGTTTTTGTTGATCCTATCTTACTAATATATAGCAAAAATAATCTGCTAATTTTGCAGTTCTTTGCTGCAGCACAATTTTTAACTCATTTTTAGTAGTTTTAACAAAATTTTTCACAGCCGTTTTTTATTAGTGCAACGCTGTTTTTTGTTATAATGACGGTTGGCAACACTAAAGTGGATTAACTTTAATCAAGTAGATTAATTTCTGCCTAAGCGCACTACTAGGGATGTTTTTAACAAAAAACATTTTCTGATTCTGAATGAAATTGAAAATGTTATTGAAATTTTTTAATTTCAAATACTGTTAATTTCAGTTACAGGTAATTTGTAATTGAAGATTTTCAATTACAATTACATGCATTATAATTTAGAATATTTCAAAATTTATTTACAGTTATTTGTAACTGAAACATTTTAACTAAGAATTGCATGTAATTGTAATCCCCCAGATCTGGGATACACTAGCCATTGAATTTTATTTACATATTTTTCATTGTGTGTATACATTTTGGTAAGTAAGAAATCTTGCTATATTTCCTTTTTGTCTCTTAAAAGAATTAATGTTCATGCAAATGCGACAGTAAAATATTAGTCCTTCTGTTCATTTTGCATTTAGCCTCCTTGCAAGGCCACATCGCATTCAAATACTCATACATACTTACATACAGCAGTAAGAATCTCTTCGTTTTTTCATAATATGCCAAAGTGAATTTGTAAATGAGGTGCGGGTTTCTCTTCATTAAATAACTTTATATTTCTTAAAATGAAAAAAATAACGAAAACACTTCGAAATTCTTTTTCCCATATTGGCTCAACATTGCTTCCATTCTCTTGTTGCTTGCAGTAATAATACGCGCTGACGAGTGAATTTTTGGCTGTAGCTTTGCTTATTGTCAGTGTTTTATGGTTGACATTTCAATTTAAAAGATAATAATTATATACGAGTTACCGAAGCGCCATTTAACCTGGACAAATGTATTATGTGCTTTGTAAAAAACCATTAAAAAAACAATATTAACCCTTGAAAGGAACCAATTAATAATTCTCGAAAAAAACTATAATGAATTAGAGGCTGCTTATTGTTATCAGTGTTTTAAATGTGTGTTTGCATTTGTCCGTACTAGGACAGAGTGATCTTTAGATTCACCCAGAAAACAGTATCAGTTGTAAACGCAGTATTTGTTGCCAATCGAATCCTGGCAGTTAAGACAACTCTCTTGACCCAATCAGAAGAGATTATATATATATGGATATTATTTAAAATAATTTAATACAATTATATTGTTACGAAATTAGTTTAGCCTAGTACAGAAAACTCCGGAATTTTCTGGAAGAAAATATCCGTAAAAAATGGGATTTACCAAAATGGTCAATCTGGCAGCACTGCATTTAAATACAATGTTAGTACACTACCCTGCAAACATTAAAATACGAATATGTTTCGCAATCGTATCGCCTGGAAGAAAAACTTTATTGCGGCAATAATCATATTCTTATTGCGGAAGATCCTCCTTTCGGGAGTAAATGTCCTCTCTGTAGCGATACTCCCAAGCAATACGAAAACAATACTTCTGAATGATAAATAGGCGATATCGCTAATTTATCACCTGGAAGATAAAAAGGTGATATCGCTAAATTAATTTCTCGAAACAAATTAAACGATTTATATTTTTCATTATTAAATTTAACCTGAAAAAGAATATCTGCATACATAATACATTGACAAATCATTAATTATCTCGTTGCCATCATACCCGGTTTTTTCCGCGCACTAATCCTCATTTTTAACGAATTTGTTTCCCATATTTCTTATAATTGTTTTTGGTACAAATTTAGTATAATTTTTTCAAATATTTTGAAAAATTTTAAACAAATTGTGTTTATCTTCCAGATGGTAAAAAAACTGATATTGCCGCAATCTCTATATATAAAAGAATAACGTTACTGACTGACTGACTAACTGACTGACTGACTCATTTGGTAAGTTGAAATTTGGTATGTAGGTTCCTCTTTCGGCGTAGACGTCCGCTAAGACGGGATTTTTGGAAATTTCTACCGGAACGGGCAAAAAGGGGGAAACCTCCCCCTTGACGGCCTGCCCAAACCCCTTTGGCTAGAAAGCTGAAATTTAAGATATGTGTTCCTTATAGTAGGGGCTAACTTTTCTGGAAAGTAAATTCTATAATTTTGGACAGGGACGTTGGAAAAATGGGGGTTAAAAAGGGGAAACGAGCCCCCCTTGACGGCCTGACCAAACCGCTGGAGGTAGGAAGTTGAAATTTGGTATAAAGGTTCCTCCAATATCGTAGACATCAAGACGGGATTTTTGGAAATTTTTACAGGGATGGGCAAAAAGGGGAAAAGTCTCCCCCTTGACGGCCTGCTCAAACTGCTGGAGCTATGAAGTTGAAATTTGGTATGTAGGTTCCTCGACCGGTGTAGATGTCCGTTGAGACGGCATTTTTGGAAATTCTTATCGAGAGGGGCAAAAAGGGGACCAAAAAAGTACCTTTTTCCAAAAAAAAGTACCTTTTTCCAAAAAAAAGTACCTTTTTCCAAAAAAGTACCTTTTTCAAAAAAAAGTACCTTTTTCAAAAAAAAGTACCTTTTACCAAAAAAGTACCTTTTTCCAAAAAAAGTACCTTTTTCCAAAAAAAGTACTTTCTTCCAAAAAAAAGTACATTTTCCAAAAAACATACATTGTTCCAAAAAAATATCTTTCAAAAAAAGTACAAATACAGTACTTTGTAAAAACAAAGTATCTTCTTCCAAAAAAATTTCGTTTTTTCAAAAAAGTACCATTTAAAACAATACCATTTAAAAAAAATATAATTTCAAAAAAAGTACCTTTTTTCCTCCCCCCACGGATATCTCCACTAAAACAAGGTTTCTTGATATTCGGCATAGACGTGCGATAAGACGGGATTTTTGGAAATTCCTACCGGAACGGGTAAAAAGGGGAAATGTCTCCCCATAAACAGTCTCACAATTTGGAAAAGTGCCTGCCCAAACCACTGGAGGTAAGAAGTTGAAATTTGGTATAAAGGTTCCTCCACTGTAGTTAGGGTTTATGTCCCGGGAAACCCCGGGACGGGATTCCCGAGAATCCCGCCCTTTTTCGGATCCCGCAATCCCGGGAATTTTGTGCGGGATTTCCCGGGATTTTTTTTAATTCTTTTACGAAAGTTTTAGCTAGTATTAATGCAATTTTGGAAACTTTATTTAAATTTACAGCATTGATTTTTTAAACTAATTTAAACAAAAAATATTTAAAATTAAAAACATACGATTTAAAATTTAATAAACTGAATTAAGCCAAATTGTTTTTGGATGTCAGTTGAATTTGGTTTAGTTAAACGGAAAAAAATTTGATCAGCCATTACCAAGTTTACCAACATGATGATCTTTGTTCAAATAAAGCAATATTTGTATAGGCTGATTTACATTATATGATTTTCGGAAAGATTTTGCAACCTTGCCTATAAGTTTTGCATACTGAAGTAAAATCGTACCGAAAATCTTATAGTGTAACCAGCCTAATACAACATTCCAACATTATTATTTCAGTTCCAAATACCTCCAAAAAACTAGGCATTAAAATTAAAAAATTGGTAATATTTTCGTATTTTCAATTGACATAAGTATTTTGAGTTTCTTTAACTTAAAATAATTTTATTTTAAGTTCAGTTTCTATTCCAAATTTTCAATTGTATTTTTTAATATTATTTATTTTCAAAATAATCCATCAGACGCTTTTTCAAATTATTTTGGCTTTTTTTATATGTTAATTTAAAATGCCACTAAATATGAAAATTCTATAATTTCTTTTTAAGTAGATGTGGCATAAAAAATGTCTATTTAAGAAAAGCAATTAAAGTTAAACTATTTAATAATGTTTTAGTGTCTATTTTTATAAAACAATTTATGCAAATTTGCCTAAAAATTTGTGTGGAAAATACTCACTTTCAAACTATTTTATAAAAGCTGTATTTTCGTTCATACCTATCAACGTTAAGTATTTATAGCAAATCTACCTTAAACTGATTGTAGTATCAAATTTTTTTAAATAGTGAGTATTTATGATAGTTCCGGTATAATCGAACGTGCGTCAGCAAACCTTTTTAAGTAGTAACGCGAAGAAGTTACGCTAGGTGTGAAAATGTATAAATGTTGAGTTTTCAACGCTGATAATTATCCACGTTGTAAGTTAACGTGCATACGAAAAGTAATATGTTAGTTTTCGTCTAAAAAACGTTTTTATGCACTTTGTGCTTTTTTGAAAGTTAACGGATATAGTTAAGTCGAAAATACAGCTAAAAATAATTCTAGACGGATACTTTAGAAAATCTGCGTAGAAAGAAACAAAATATTTAGAAATAGAAATTTTTGGATTTCATATTTGAGAAATATTTAAGCAACAAATCGATCTAAATTCTGACTATAAAACTGGTCCGACACAAGTTTGCACCCATTAACTATTCCAATATATCCTTAAAAAAGGGATGAAAATAAAATACCCGTGTCTTTCACTTTTTCTATATCAATTCGTTTAACCGTTTGAACCGCCAATTAATATTAAGTTAATATATTTCTAAGAGTTTTTTAAAATTAAGGCGGCATTCCATATAAATATAATATTAATTCACGATTGTTAAACGAATTGATCTAGAAAAAGTGGAAGACATGGATACTTTATATTTAGCCATCCTTTTGGAATATATTAAATAAGTACATTTTCTCATGGGTACAACCAAAAGATTAACTTTTTCGGACGGAAATTTTAACAGAAATCGAGTTTTTAAAGTACAACATATGTCTAATTTATATATTTTCTACCGGGCGGGAATTCCCGGAATCCCGGGAAATTCTGAAAAAAAATCCCGCTGTCCCGGGAAATGAAAAAGTCCGGGAAAAGAAAAACCCTAACTGTAGTAGACATCGACTAAGTTTGTATTTTTGGAATTCCCTACAGGATATCCCAAAAGCAAATTCGGTATGTGAGTGTAGGCGTCCGCTTAGACGGAATTTTTGAAATCCCTATCGGGAGGGGAAATAAGGGGAAAACTCTCCGCCCAATCCCTTTTGGTCAACCTAAAAATTTAAATATGTATTCCTTGGAGTAGGACTAACTCACCGGCAACGTAATTTTTCTATTTTGGAACAGGAACATAGTAAAAATGGTTGTTAAAAGGGAAAAATGTCCCCAATAACGGCCTGCCCAAACCGCTCAGGCAATGAAGTTGAAATGTGGTATGAATGTTCCTCATCCATCGCAGATAGCCTCGAACATGGAGTTTTTGTAAATTCCTAATTTGGTACTTGAAATTTCGCATGCGATTGAAGCAAGCTTATATATATTTGGGATTTTTACTGAGAGAAACAAAAAGGGATGAAGAACTCCTTTTAATTACCTGTTCAAACACTATCCACGGAATATGAAACTTATGTAGCATTGAAACATACTCTCCAAAAAATTAAACAAATTTTCTAAAAAAGAAAAAACCTTAGAAAAGGATTGGAACTTATATATTCTGATATTTAAACTGCAGGTAACGAAGCACCGGTGAATTTGAATCTGAATTTGCGAATTTATTGGAATTGCCAGGTCTACATTTACATAAACTGGAATTAAAAAAACTTTAAGGCACGCTAACAACGTAGCGGGCTTTGCCCGCTATCTTTAATATTATAGAATGCTTTCCAACCCTGCTTTACGTCCTTTATGGTGCATATTTTAAGCGCATATTTTCGATTTTTTAGTGCATAAAAGTCCTTGCCCTGCTTATTACCTATTGGTGTAAGCAACATTTGTCCCAAACAAATTATATAGCCATTTCTGCAATCTTTGGAAAAATTTTTTTATAAAAATTAGAAAAAAAATTTTCAATATTTTTTTTTAATTAACTTTTTTTTATTTTTTTTTTTAAATGGGTACTTTTTTTGGCTCAAAAGAAAGCTTAGGTCTTTTCCTTTAAGGTAGTTTTGGTTGCTTCGTGGTATGCGAGTGGGATATGTATAAAAAAAATTTTTTTTTAATTCAAGACGAGGGCTTTTCAATGATTAGCATATGCACTATTTTGAATTTTTTTCTATTTGTGTGTGTTTCTAAAACCTTAAAAATAAAACTTATCCTGAGAAACTAGACAAATTAACCTTTCCAACGGACGATTTGCCAGTATTTGTTTTACAAAAATTTCGGGGGTTTATAAAAAAAACCACTGGCAAAGAATGAGCTTAGAGTGATATGCCAAGGTTTGCAACCAGTGTTTATCCAGTGCTACCTAGCCAATGCTACCAGTGGTACAAAAATCAATTCACTGGTAGACCAGTGATTTCATAAAAATGCTGACGCTTCGTTAAAAAAGATTTGTAGTCAGAAGGTTCCGTTCAAATCCAGTTGCAAGCAAAAAATTTTTTTAATTTTAAATTTTTTTTGTTTTATGAAATCAATTTTTTTGTTTTTGGAAAAGCTCTTTCAAGACCAACTTTTTTTGCTCTCCCAACGCTGGCATATTAGTTACAAAAAATAGTTTGCCAGTACTACTAGCATTTTAGCATAGACTGTTATCACTCATTTATGTGTTTAGCCACCAAGTATTATATGTGTCGTTAGCTCAGTGGGTGGAGCAATCGTCTGCCTTGACGGCCTGGGTTCAAATCACGGCAGGACAAAAAATTTACATATGAACTTTTTTAAATTTTATTTTGGAAAATATATTTCCAGACCACCTATTTAATGGTTTTGCCAGCGATTTGCCATCGTTCAAAATTTTGTTTCTCCAGTGCTTTTCCGGCGCTTTTTTAACAGCCGGTCCTTTTGTGTAATGATGTTATGTAGTGATATATCTCTATATCGGTAACTCATTATTTCATACCTCCCACATAAGTACTGATGTATTACAATATTAGTAAGTATTACTTTAGGTTTCTAAGTAAAAACAATGGTAAAGGGTTACCCATTGCCAGGCAATGCGTGAAAAAGGTCCAGCCCATACCAAGGTTTTGCTGGGATAGTGCGACTTTGCGTTTTTAAATAAAATTACCGTGATGATTGTAAAACTTGTGTCATTTTCATTAACTCGAGGTGAAAGTGTGAAAACTACTCAAAAATAGCAAAAAAAAAAAAAAAAAAAAGGTTTTTATTAACTTTGATCTCAATTTGCTCAATGTGTTGGAAAAATTTGGAAACCAAATTCGGACTCAGCACGGAAAGGCTATTTGAAAACATGTGGTCACATTTCCGAAGAATCCAAAAATTTGAAAATATTTATTAGCAAAAATGTTTGCGGTTTTTTTTATAATTTTTTCAGCACTCGAAAAAATTGATTCACTCGAATATGTTATTTCTTTTTAATGTATTTTAAATAAGTTAATCTAGAAAAAATTCGAATAAATATAATTTATTATGACTTTGCAACAACAACAAATATATGGGGAATACAGTCATAAGTAAGAGTCACAGACTTTTCGTAGGAATAGGCAAATATAATCTTCTCTCTTGTGTTTCATTCAAAGCTTGAAAAAGATAATTCTTTTTTGAATTAATACGAATAAAAATTTATTCATTTTATGAATCAATGAATATTTAAAAATAATTTTAAATCAATGCTTTGATATTGAACAAAGTGAGATAATGATTTGGTATAATTTACATCGATTCAATTTTGATTCGACTGTATAATTTGTTTTAAGAGATAATTCGCGAAGTATAAATCATATCAGGGCTTTAAAGAATTGATTCAAAATAATTATTTTCAAAGATGATAAAAAAAGAAAAAAATAATGAACCTACGAATAAGAGTCAAATAGAGTCAAATTAAAAAGAACATTCATTTACCAAAATAAGAGATCAAATAAAGCATTCTGCTCAAAACTAATTATTTTAGTTTTTGAATTAAAAAATACAAAAATTGTTTTTTCGGACTCTCTATATTTTCATATATTTAGTTAGAATATTCTTCTATTTCAAGTCCAAATTCTAATATGATATTGTCAAATTAGATTTTATTTGTTGTTTCAAAAAGGGTTGATCATTTTCATGATACACAATACAATTGTTTCGTAGCCATCACACTACTCTTCAGTTGTCTGCAATAAGAAAATGACAGATAAATGATATTATACAGAAAAAACGCTCCACTAGGAAATTTACCGAGTAACACCTTTCATAATTTCAAAATATAATAAATGAAATAAAATACTAAATTTTCCAAAATTTATAATTTTGTGAATTTTTAATAATAATACACTTTTAGACCATTTTTGGCCGCAACTCGGCACGGGTTTACGATTTCCAAAAAAAAAAATAAACCAATTTTATTAATTTGGGACCATTTGTAAAAAAATTGGGGGTGTCGAAAATCGACGAAACACTTTATAAGGGACTCCCTAATGAATATTTATCAAAAAAAAAGTATGTGAATTATAAGATAAGTTCTACAAACAAAACGTTGATTAAATAAAAAATACTGATGCTGTAAAATTATTGGGTACTAAGTATTCAATTCTGACTACTTTTCAGGGTACTCAATGCTATAAGATTGTTTTAGGATTGTATTTTTTCACACAAATACTTAATTTTACCATTAAAATTACACAGAAACATAAAACACTGTTTTTTTTATAAAACAAAAAATTAAATGGATTTATATGAGGGAAAGAAGTATTGAGTGGTATTGAGTAACTACTTAATTGAAAAGTACCGAGTAGTTAAAAGTAACCAACCATGTTTTACAATGGTAACTACGAAGTAGGGTTTCCAATACCAAATCGGTATTTCGGTATTGAAAATTTTCCAGTGCCGAATTTTCGGTATTTTCGGTATTCATATAAATATTCTTATTTGTGTACGAAAATGATTGATTCCTAGCAGGCTTAGGTGCCTATTCCTACTTGTGACTCACTGTGACCGTCTTAAGACTATTTTTAAGGCTGTCATAACTTTTCATACAAAACAACAATAAAATTCAAAAAATTCAAATTTTATTTGTCACTGTTATGATTGTATCGATACTAGAAGGGCAATTCTGTAACTTTTTAACGACAAAATTCGGTAGTTAAATTGACAAGTTTTCATAGTAAACTGACAACTTAACTACCGAATTTAGTCGCTAAAAAGTTAGAGAATAGCCCCTCAGGTCTTAATTTTTTTGAAGTTTTCAAAAAAAAAATTCGAATAAATATAATTTATTATGACTTTGCAACAACAACAAATATATGGGGAATACAGTCATAAGTAAGAGTCACAGACTTTTCGTAGGAATAGGCAAATATAATCTTCTCTCTTGTGTTTCATTCAAAGCTTGAAAAAGATAATTCTTTTTTGAATTAATACGAATAAAAATTTATTCATTTTATGAATCAATGAATATTTTAAAATAATTTTAAATCAATGCTTTGATATTGAACAAAGTTAGATAATGATTTGGTATAATTTACATCGATTCAATTTTGATTCGACTGTATAATTTGTTTTAAGAGATAATTCGCGAAGTATAAATCATATCAGGGCTTTAAAGAATTGATTCAAAATAATTATTTTCAAAGATGGTAAAAAAAGAAAAAAATATAAAGATAATTCGCCAAGAGATATTATTAGCTATGTTTTCGACTTAACTATATCCGTTAAAAAAACTCAAAATGCATAAAAACGCGTTTAAGACAAAAACTAACATATTACTTTTCGTATGCACGTTAACTTTCAACACGGATAATTATCAACGTTGAAATCTCAACGTTTACACAGTTTCACATCTAACGTAACTTATTCGCATTACATCCTAAAAACTTTTGCTGACGAACGTTCGATTATAACGGAACAATTATAAATATTACCTGTTAAAATGTTTGTTATACTATAATCGGTTTAACGTACACAGAAAAAACAGTAGGCACCAACAATGGGAATTTGTAGAAGCAATCACATTTGCTTTTAAATTGAAATTTTATTTCCAAAAATTTTTTTGTTTGAAATATTTGTTACTCGTTTTTAAATTGTTACCCAGGAAAATTTTTAACAATCGGTAGCCAACCACACCCATTCTACAACTGGTTCCACTGCAACCGATTCCATGGAACTGGTTCCGGAACCAGTTTCTGGGTTCCTATATGGAAGGTGTGGGTGACGTAGAATCAGTTCCAGAACTAGTTGCAGAACTGATTCTAGAGCAACCGGTTCCACTTTGGAGCCATAGAAGGGATTGCTTTTGGGACAATTTCAAACAAAAAGAATCGGTGTTAGAATCGACAGTAGAAGGGGTTGTGAATGAAAAGTACCCACGAAAATTTTTTACAATCGGTAGCCAACCACACCCATTCTACAACTGGTTCCACTGCAACCGATTCCATGGAACTGGTTCCGGAGCCAGTTCCTGGGATCCTATATGGAACGTGTGGGTGACGTAGAACCAATTCCACAACTAGTTCCAGAACTGATTCTAGAGCAACCGGTTCCATTTTGGAGCTATAGAAGGGGTTGCTTTTGGGACAATTTCAAACAAAAAGAATCGGTGTTAGAATCGACAGTAGAAGGGGTTGTGAATGAAAAGTAGCTATTGTACAACCGATTCTTTGGAACAGAAAATTTTCCTGGGTATCTTTCATATAAAAATTGTTTAAAAATAAAAATTCAAAGTTACAAAAACAAAAAGAATTTTTTTTTTTGGATTTACAAATTTTTTTGTTGGTGCCTTTTTAAAAAGTTTTTTTTTGTATTTACAAATTTGGTATGAGAAAGGTGTTTAAAAATTGAAATTAGAATTTTGTAAATTCTTTCTGTGTAGATTTGCTTTAAATACTTAACGTTGATAGGCATGAGCAAAAATACAGCTATTGTCAAAAATTAATTCGCAAATCAAAAAAGCATTTTTCAATCCGGAATAAAAAAAAAATTATAATTCGCGAGAATCAAGAAAATAAACATAATCAAAAATAATTTTTTTATTATTCTTTTTTAGAACTATTTTGTATTTACTAATGTTTGCATCTTTAAAATATAAAATTTGTAAAGAATTGCAAGCACAATAACCTAGTTATTGTAAAAAAAAAAGTTTGACTGATTTGTTATATCGCGTTAAGTATAAAATTCGGCCATTCACTTTAAAATTTCGGTGTTGTTAACTCAAATTTAAAATCGCTAAAAACAAAGAAAAATTTGGTCATGTTTAAGGCGATGTCAATTTAAGTCTGGAGACCATTTGTGGATAAAGATAATGCAAGATTGAAGGAAAATTTATAGAATTTCCAAAAATATACAGCTTGTATAGATCCGACCAGTGCTCGCTAAATTTTACTATGTAATTTGATAGAAGGTCGTTATCGCTTATTTTTCATTAAAAGCCACGCCTACTTAAAGCAGGTTACAAAATAAATAAACGGACATTACGTCAAAATTCTGCACCATTTTCTGAACAATCTCCTCGTATTTTGGGGTGAATTTACCCACTATTTTGATCTTTAAAAATAAAGGCAACGAGAATAAAATTAGAAAAAATTTGAATGTATCTATTATATTGCACATATGTGTATGTCGCAATAATTGTTAGCGAATCTTCGTTAACAATTATTGCCGACATATTGCTGAGATGAAATGTCAAACTCAGGTAACATATTAGTTTGATATTTATAAAAAAGGACGCCACTAATAAAATAAGATAAAATAAAACAAGAAAAACAAAAAAGCTAAATAAATTAAGAAGAATTAAATACAATTCAACTAATTATAAATAAAAAACAAAAACATTTATCGATTTTGGAATTTTACAAGGCTATTTACTAGTAAGCGTCGCATAACCTTCTTCGTTGAATTATTTCAAATTATGAGTTAACATAAGTAGGTGTTCGCATACCCTTAACATAAGCTCGGCAATAAGCAATTTTATACCGTTCTTCTGCCGACGTACTCAACTTATTGCTAATCTAGACTGGGGGTAAGATTATGAGTTTATAATTTTAACAACGGCATTGAAAACTTATACTTGACTTTTATAAACCCGGAGAACTCTATATGTGACAGCGCATAGAGAAAGGGACCTAAAGGTAAAAAAATCAATTTTTTTTTTTTGTGGACAACATCTGATCATCGAATGAGACCGATCCCATGCTCTCCTGACCTTAGGTCCCTTTCTATCCTTAGGTCCCTTTCTATTTTGCGCGTCACATATACAAAAAAGTTACAAGTTGACTATTTTTACACTAGGTTTTTCCAGGGGTGTGGCATCACCAAAAAAATAAGTTATAAAAAAATCGTTATCACTAGATGCAATGGCCTTGCAACTCTCTCAATATTTTTTATTTGAAAAAATATTAGGCGGCTTGGAACAGGAACGAACTCCGACTGGTTAATCAGTGATGGAAAAGGCTCACTTAATCGGGCTCTTATACCAAAAAATGTTAGATCGCTCTTACATATTTAAAAATGTAAGTAACTAAAAAATAGCTTCCTCTTTGGCTCGTTAAAAAACATAAAAATTAAATATTTAGATATTAGCAAATATTAGCACAAATTGCGAAAAAAAACATTTGCAAAAAGCGAAATTTTTGCTTGCAGAATGTCGATCGCTGATTACCTCTTTTAATTCATTTTCTGTACCATAAAGCCTTTTTCGAATTCCGCCGTTATTTTGCAAATTTTTTTAAGTGCGGTTTTTTTAAATATATAACCTAGGGATTAAATTTTTGTACCATAAAGTCTTTTTTCAAATTCCGCTACTATTTTGCAATTCTTTACGTGCGTTTTTTTTTAATTTATAATCTAGGGGCTATAATACACATTTGGTGCAAAAAAATCGCGAAAAATAAAATTTGCAAAAAGGAAAATTTTTGCATCAATATATTTGTTTGCAGAATCTAAATCGCTGATTACGTTTCCTAATTAATTTTTTGTACCACAAAGTCTTTTTTCGCGTTCCGCTTTTATTTTGCAAATTTTTTAAGTACGTTTCTTTTTAATTTATAATCTAGGGACACATTTCACATTTCATACAACAAAGTTTGGTGGCTACTTGCAAAAAAAATCGCGAAAAATAAAATTTGCAAAAAGGATAAATTTTTTCATCAATATATTTGTTTGCAGAATGTAAATCGCTGACTAAGTTTTTTAATTAATTTTTTGCACCATAAAGCCTTTTTGCGCTTTCCGCGATTATTTTGCAAATATTTAAGTGTGGTTTTTTTAAATTTATAATCTAGGGTCTATAGTATCAATTTTATACACAAAAGTTTGGTGCTTAGTTTGCAAAAAAAAAACAAAAATAAAAATTACTAAAAGGAAAATTTTTGCGTCATTGTATTCATTTGCAGATTGTCAATCGCTGATTGAGTTTTTTAATTATTTTTTTCTAGCACAAAGTCTTTTTTCGCGTTCCTCTATTATTTTGCAATTTTTTAAGTGCGGTTTTTTAAATTTATAATCTACGGAGTATAATGCCCATTTCATAAAACAAAGTTTGGTGGTTAGTTGCAAAAAAAGAAAATTTTGGCATCGTTTGCAGAATGTAAATCTTTTTTCGCATTCCGATATTATTTTGCAATTTTTTACGTATGTTTTTTTAAAATTCATAATCTAGGGCTATAATACTGTTGGAAGAGTATAATTCCATAGTATAGTTCCATTCTTGATTTTTATAACTAAATTATTATTTTCCATCCCTGGTTACAATCGATGTTTTGAGTCATACAAAGAGCGCACATAATGACCCTGCAAACATTTAAAAGATACCTTCCAAGAAAAAGCCTTCAAAGCGATATCTTCTATTTGTCATTTGAATGAAAATAATCAATTAGTATTTACTTTGAAATTGTCTTCCTTTTATCACTTGGAAGATAATTCGACGATATTTGGAAAAAAATAATTAAAAAATTTTATCTTTTGTCATAACTTTTTATGACAATATTTCGGCAATATCATCTTTGTATCATTTGGAAGATAAAGCAAATTTGTTTGAAATCTTTTATCAATTTGGAAAAAATTAAAACTAAATTTGTACAAAAATAATCAAAAGATATATCGGAAATAAACTCGTGAAAAGTTAAGATTAATTGCGCGGGAAAAATCGGCTAAGATGAAATCAAAATAATTTATAAGTTGTTCAATGGATTATGTATGCAGATATTTTTTTTCAGGCTTAAATTTAATAATGAAAAAATAAAATCGCTTTTTTATTGTACTGGTAGTTTATTTAGCGATATCCCTTTTATCTTCCATAGGAGTTGTTGCTTTCATATTGCCTGGAAGTATTGTTTTAGTGTAACAGTTGTTTCCGTAGGAGGAAACTTCCGGAATACGAAATTGATATTGCCGGCAATAAATGTTTTCTTCCTGGCAATATGTTCGGAGAATCTTCTTCGTATTGCCATGTCTGCTGGGTGATATTGGTTTGAGTATGTTCCTGTTCCAAGGCACATAATAGAACAAATGCTTTCTCAGTGATAGAGAGTCCCCCAATCTCTTTATTATGTATACTCTTTGCTAGATGGCAGTTTGTAAAAAAAATTTACAATTTTCTTTTTTTATTTAAAGTTAAATAATAACAAACAACAAAGAAAAAAATACAAACAAATATTTCAAATTTTATTATTTGAATATATTCCGGGTTTGTTTTTTCCTTATTTTGAGCAGTTTTCAGCAGTTATTTGAGTTTTTAAATATAGGCTCAGCAGATACTGAACTAATACTAAATAGTTGCTCAGGTAATACTAGATTTCAGCGCCCTCTATCGGTGAGTAGTGTAAGTTATGCGAAGTTTTGTTGCTGATGCGTGATCAGCTGTTGCAGATGATTTGCTACTGCTCAACAACTGCACAGACTTTGCTTTTTAGAACGTTTTGCAAAAAATAAAAAACATGTTCGCAATAACATTAACAAATATTATTGAAAATCTTGATGGTAAAAATGACAATTTTTTGTTAAGTTATAATAAAAAGAGTATTAAAAAAAGATGAAATGACTTGATTATTAAAAATCCAAAGAATGCTAAAAATAAACAAAATTTAAATTTTTATTAAGAATTTTTATATATTAACTCTTCCATTATGCACCAACGTTTAGTTTTCTTTTTGTATTAAATGATTTTAACATAAAAATTTAGAACGCGCACCTTTGCATCAGAAATTAAAATGATGCAATAGTTCCAGAAATTTGAGGCAGCACTGCCAATTGTTTGCATAAAAAAAGTTTGACGTAAATCAGTGCTGTCAAATGTTGCATTTTTGAACGTTTTACTTTTATTATGCCACACTGATGCCGCAATGAGGCATTTACGATCGTACCCAATACTTTTGCTTACTTCTTTAGGAGTTATGCAGAAAACAGTACAATCAGTAAAAAAAAGTACGAGTACTGCTGAAAACAGTACGTCTGGCAATCCTAACCCAAGCTAGAAATATTCATGATCAATAATTTGTATCAAATTTGCAAATCCTTTGGACATGTCCAAAAATATTTCAAAAACAAATCGGAATTTAAACCAAAATTTAAATTTTTTATATTAAAAACTGGCGTTTATGTTATAAACTCAATTTTTAAAACAGGGGTTTTAATGAAATCTAAAAATCGAAGCTATGCAGTACAATCAGCAAAAAAAAAGTACGCGTACTGCTGAAAACAGTACGTCTGGCAAGCCAATTAACTGGAATAGCGACTTTAAGATGTTCAAATTGGAAAAAAGGTGATACCAAAAGAAGTAGATATCTATGTACAATATATATAATATGATATACTTTATCAGCTTAATCATTTCGATAGAAACTAATTTCCTTAGAGGACTATTCATCTTTCTTAAGCGATAGGTAAACGAAGCTCTTTTATTTTCATCTTGTTTTTGTGTATTAGATAAAAGCATAAACTAACCTATACTCAACTACAACAAATACAAAAAACAGCAGTTGGATGAATGTGTTGGTTGCTTCGTAACCCAGTGTAGAAACGGTAATGACATATCATTACTTTTTTGGACTACGAATAATTGCACCCACTTACCTTCTGCATTATTTTAAAACATATAATAATAAGTTACTGATAATGACTTATTTTTATCATTATTTCAAATAGAAAGTAATTTTCAAGACTTTTTTAAAAATTTTTTAAATCTATTTTTAGACTCAATATTTTTTTAATACTGGTAAGGATATATGTAACCACATATTTTTTGATTCTTGGTATGTTGGCGAGTAAGCTGACTTGTATGCAGCAGGTCAATTATATGTTTATCTATCAAATATTACATGTCGATGTAGCTCAGATGGTAGAACTATTGACTGGTAACCTGGAGTCCAAGGTTCAATGCCCGCACTAGAAAATTTTATTAAAAAAAATTTTACAATAAAAAAACATTTTTTTTTATAAAACTTATTTTTAGACTCATTCTTTTTGTCAGTACTGGTAAGCATATAGGTAATGACATATTTTTAGATTTTTCGTATGATGGCATGTAAGCGTAACTCATTATTTTTTGCGACATCGCCATACACAGGTAATAAGAAATGTAATAAGAAAATTAACTAGTTACCATTACCAAGTATGTAGTTATATAACCACATATCTGGTAATGATTTTCTACACTGGGAAGTTACCTACTCTACTTTATATTGGTTTGGTTGATCTTGTTTGTTGTTTGGGTAAACACAATAAACGCTTCATGCAGTATTCAGGAAGTAATCAAGACTCTAATCGTTGTTTACCATCATAATTTGCATAAGGCACTCTTTAATCTGAATGTGTAAATGTATGTGCAAACCAAAGGCTTTAAAGGCTTAATTCTTTCATTCACTTTTTAAAAGTTAATAAAATTTGGAATAAATTTCATTCCGTAATAGCATTCTTATGGAATTAATTCGACAGCTTAGTTTCAAAAAGCATTAAATTATATGAATTCATTCTATTTTGATTGAATTATAATTAAATTTCACCCATGTATCTGAATACATTTAGTACACGCAAAGAAAAACCAAGAGTAAAAATATCGAAGTCAACTTTGTAATTGTTTTTTTCTATAAGTTATAAGTTCTCAATGCCGTTGTTAAAATTATAAATTCATAAAAGAAAAAAAGTTTTGATATAATCAGATATTATTTTATGTAATTACATATAGTAACTTATAGTTACTTATGGCCACATATGCTTTTAAATTGAAGCATATATACTTTTATATATTCATATATTAAATATTTTTTCCTCAAAGGTTTTAATATTGAGACATATGTGATTTTATATTATTAGATACTGGCCAACATATAAGTGTACACTCAAAAAAGAAAAGTCAGTAAAGTCAGCAAAAAATGCTGCTGTGTCAGCAAATTTTTAGTCAGGAGCGTGCTTGCAAAAAAGTTGGTAATTTCAGCAAAAGGTTTGCTAAAAATCAGCGAGCTGATTTTTACCAAAAAATAGTAATCTTTCTAGCAAAAGTTTTGCTAACACTTAGTCGACTGCAAATGAAAAAAATCCTTGTTAAAATCACTAAACTTTTTGCTGAATATTAGTAGACTGAAAAAAACTCAAAAAACTTGTAGAGAAATTTTACTTCAGTTAATTTATTTGCTGAAAATTTAAATTAGAATATGTGTAGACTTGTTTTTTTTTTGTCATTTCCGTTTCCAGACAAGCTGCGACATCTACATCTTGTCTATCCGGTTGTCGTCCACGGTATGAATGCGGTTATGAGCACAATTTTTGTAGCAAAATAAATTAGTAAAACATTAGTTGAAAATTAGTTTAGTGCTAAAAAATATAACTAAAATTTTTGTTGAAAACGGAATTTCAGCAAAAAAATTACTGAAAACTAGTACACTTGATATACAAGACGTTTTACTAATTTTTCTACTAACTTATTTTTTTGAGTGTATGTGCTATATATAAGTACATAAAGTAACATATAAAAGATATAATTACATATACGTTTATATATAATTTAGTATGACACAATACATAATAATATAAAACTATATATGGAGCCATTTGAGAAATATTATATAATAGGTGCTATATATGATTATATATTGACGCATATGAACCCATATATAACTTAGTATGGTTTCATATCTAGAATATTTCTGATTTCTTTAATATATAACGATATAACGTTCTTTATAAAATCATCTATAATTATATATCATCCCACATTAGCAATTTTTTCAAAGTGATTTTATATAAAAATATATAAGGTCCTTTTAAAACCGTATTGTATTAAATGTGGTTCCATATTAAAATTGATTTTGAACTAGTTTTAGATTTAGTAATTACTAGGGATTGGCGCATGACACGATCGTGAGTGAAGTTATTCACAACCCTATAAACAATTTTACTGGAATTCAAGTTGAAAATAAGTCCAATTCCAGCCCTGTTTTCCAGTTTCAAGGCTTGAATAAAACTTTAATTACATTTTATTTCAATAGCATACTCCAGCAAAAGGGAAACAAAAATTCAAGTTTGATCTATTTTTTTTAAATATACAAATGCTAGAATTTGAAATATACTTTACTTCAAGCAAAATTTAAAGCACTTGGGAAGTGATCGTGAGTAATAATTACTATACCAAAGTAATTCGCGCGTGAGCGTGAGAATATATAATTCGTACGTGAGCGTGAGTAAGAATATATAACCCGTGCATGATTCGTGTGTGAGTTTATTTTTTGCATCATATGTTTTTAGTAATTTTTACTGTTTTGCGTGAGAATTTTCTGATTGTCAGTAAGTTTTTAATATACTCATGTCTGTGGGAATAAGACACGAAATGCTCGTGCGTGAGTAATTTGTTTTTGTTTAGGAGCGTGAGTCAAAATGGCTAACGCGCCCATAAAATTAACAATACTGAAGCTTGAATATGAAATTCTCTATACTATAACGCACACTTGACTGATTTCTTATATCTTGGTTGTATATCACAATCCTATTAAGTTAAAAATTTCAGTGTTGTTAACCTTATTTTAAAATTACTAAAAACAAAGAAAAATTTGTTCATGTTTAATGCACTGTCATGGTAAATCTGGATAAAAGTAATAGAAGATTTATCGAAATTATAGGACATCCAGTAGACCTGGGGGTTCATCATTACATTTTGTAATTAATGACACATGCATTAACACAATAACATGTAATTGAAAAAAACTCAATTACAATTACAAATTATTTGTAATTGTAATTCAAAAAAGAACAATTACAAGTAATTTGTAATTTGAAAAATGTCAATTACATTTTTTTGGGAAAATAAATAATGACAAAAAGCACAAGTTAGGGGTAAGCCCAACATGACGTATTCTTTTTATACGCATCCAACCAGTTAGTTTTTTATACAAAATTTTAACAAAAAACACTTTTTAATTCTAAATGTAGATGAAATTTGTAATTGAAATCACTTTCAATTACAATTACTAGTAATTTGTAATTGAAAATTTTCAATTACAATCACTTGTAATTTCAATTACAAATTACAAGTAATTGTAATTGAAATCCCTCAGGTCTGATCTCCAGATATTGTAATCACTGTTTTTTTTATTAAGTGATCAGAGATTTTACCCATTTATTGTTTTGGATCAACATAAAATAACATTTTTATGACTAGTCCATCTTTTTTTAATAATTTTGGGTATTTTGATTTGGGACACAATGCTCGAAAAGTATCCTCTTTTTTGTCCACACAATGTTCGAAAAGTATCCTACTTTTTATTTTTTGTTGTATTAAAAGAATATTTTAGCATAAAATTAAATACCTAAAAGTTTTTTGTAAAATTTTTGAAAAATATTTTATACACTGTGCCACAAAATCTCTGATCACTTAATAAGAAAACAGTGATCACAAAAAACAATCACTTTTAATTGTGAAAATTTTTACAACTTTTGTCGCAGCGTCCTTGGAATACCCTTCAAAATTTTTCAACTTTTTTAAACTGAAATGAAAAATAATTTTATATAGATAGTAGATTTAAAAATGAAAAAAATTTAGAACATGTTTAGACTAACTTTTTGAAGGCCCGACTGAAAAATGAAAAATCGTGTTTATCAGCAAAATTCAAGTAGCAATATTTCAGAACCCCTTCGGCCGATTAAAAAATTTTTATTTTTTTTTTTTTGGATTCAGCGAACTATAATTTATTAGAAATAATATATCACAACAACAAATATTTTTTAACAAAATTTAAGGATTTTTTTTAAACTTTCCGAAATTTCGAAATTTCGCAATTCGGCAAAGTTCGGCCCACTCTAATGTACATATGTAAGTACTTCGCTTTTTACACAAAACATTTTCATATTTTTAATAAAAAATAAATTTATACAAATTCTATTAACCCATTCAACATTTCTTACAGTGCAATTCTCATTTTCTCACCAACAGAACTACTCTTTTAGTTTGGAACAGCACTGCTCCAAACACAAACTGGAATTATAATTTTTCCAATTTATTTTTTTAGCAATCGACATCTCCAAATTAGGCATTTTAAAAAATCTTTAAAATTAATTAAAAAAAAAAGTTTTTGCATTTTTATCAAATTCGTGGGTCATTTTGGATTCCAGGCTAAAGTGGGTTGATGATATCCGATCAAGTCAGAATTCCATATCTGAATCATTTTGACTATATTTAATGAATAAATGAAATAAAAAATAATTTTTTTCTAAGTTTCGAATTTTGTGAATTTTTAATAATACACTTTTTTCCAAAAAGGGCCATTTATGTCCAACTTTCGGCACGGGTTAACGTTTTCCAAAAAAAAAAATTGATTTCCTTCATTTGCGACCATTTCCAATAAAACTGGGGGGGGGGGGGGGGTGTAATGAACGAAAATCGACAAATCGTTATTTTAAGGGACATCCTAATATAAACATATATGCTTTGTTACAGCTTGTGTGCTTTAGTTTTGATTGTGTGTTAGTTTCAAACTACACTGCACTAAGTGAATGATAATAAAATTTCTTCATTCAATTAGTAAAATGTTGACTAAATATGCGATTTGTTTGAATGATTCAAGTTGGGAGTTCATTCAATTTTTATTAAAGCTTTGGGAATTAAGCTTATGAAAGAGTTCTTTACGAATGGTTTAACGGAATGGTACATGAAAATTTTTAAAATCTGAATTCTATTTTTCGTGATTTAATCTTAAATTGAATTAATTCTTTCGAAGCTCTGGTGTAATTACAAGTGTAAGAGCGTAAAGACTTGTCTTTGTATTTGTAATTTAAGGCCACTCACTAACAGTTTTGTATGAACATCCATACTTCTAGATTTTGGTGGTGTTATTGTCTCCAAAAATAAAAAAACAAATCATGTGTGTGTTTATTTTTATATGAATGCATGAATTAATATGCATGTTTTGTAGAAGAAACGAAAAACAAAAAAATTTATAAAGATAATGTAAACTAAACCAACACATTCTAGATATAGTATGTATGTGCAAACATATGTATAACTTAGCCTTTTTGTTAATCTTCTCGTTTTTCTTATTCATCATATCTTTGTTTTATAAGACAAGTTGTTCAATGTACACAAGCCCCTTGAGGTTTTACCATGGTTGGCAGGCAATACACCTATATACCTAAAATACCATTATCGATTCAAAACCCTTTGATCTGACTACCCTTAGCCCTAAAATACCGTTACCGAAATAACTAAAATACCGTTACCGAAATAACTGAACTACCCATATCCTTAAAATACCTATACCGAAATAACTGAAACACCGTTATCCTTAAAATACCGTTACCGAAATAAAACAAACATCAATAACCTTAAAATACCGTTACCGAAATAAATTAAATACCGTTATCCTTAAAATACCATTACCGTTATTTTAAATTCTCTTCTTTTCGTAACTGCATGCTGTTATTGAGTATTTTAGGTAAATGAAATTTGTAATTTTGTTTTGCTTCGACTTTTTGTAAAAAATTTTGTGGTATGCATAGAAATAACTGACAATCGTTACCATTAACTAGAGTTGCCAGATACCAAAAGTCAAATAACTGGACAATGGAAAAAATTCACCTGGATTTTAAAAAAATAACTGGACAATTTAAAAATGCACTCGTAGATCGAAAAAGTAAAATTTTATTTATTTTTTTCTTTCAAAAATAAAAAAATAACATAAACGAGTAAAAAAGTTAAAGTCGGTTATGCCGACTATAAAATACCCTACACCAGTCTGACTTAAAGCCAACTAATGTTTAGATCCGAAATTTGATTGGGTTAAAACAGACTTGTGTCAAAATTTTCTATAAAATCATAAAAGAGAAAATCGGAAATGTAGCCCATATGGGCGATAGGTCCAAATATCGACCGATCCTCTCTAGAATCAATAGGCTTTTTTCTTGGGACCATGTGAGTCAACGAACCAAATTTCATTGAAATATCTTCGTATTTGCGACATGCAGCGTGTAACTAAGCCAATTTTGGGGGACCCTTATATGGGCACTAGGTCTAAACATGGACCGATTTCAACCAAAATCAATAGGCGTTCTTGGCCCGACATAGGTCTTTGTGCCAAATTTCATTGAAATATCTTCGTATTTGCGACCTGCAGCGTGTAAAAAAGACAATTTTGGGGGGTGCCCTTATATGGGCACTAGGTCTAAACATGGACCGACTTCAACCAAAATCAATAGGCGTCGTCCTTGGGCTGACGTTAGTCGGTGTACCAACTTTCATCAAAATATCTTAATATTAGTTGATATTAAAGAAAAAAAAATAAATTAGAAAAATGATAATTCGAGTTTGTGTTTGGAGCAGTGTTGCTAAAACTTTTTTTTTGCATAAAAATGCTAAAAACTAAAAAAATATGCTAAAATTTTATAAAAAAAATGTTTCAATTTGTTTAAAAATACTTTTTACAATTAGACTGAAAATAAGTCATCTCAAATTATGAATTCAGTTCATTTCATTAACTAAAATTATATAAAAGCAAAATTAAAAACAACTCAAAAGTTAATTCTTGTAAAAAAGTTCAAAAGTCCTTTAAAATAAATTTATTATTATTTGATTTCCCAACTGTGTCACTAAAAATATGTTATCTCAGAAAGTTAAAGGCGGATAAACAAAAGTACCTCAAAATGTTTTATTTCTAAAATAGGTGGTAATGTGGAATACTTTGGCGTGTAATATGAATTTCCCATTCAGCCTTAATTTATCTACTCCAAATTAATTTAACGGTTTTTATTGCACGCTCTGTTTACCGTTTTCAAATCTCTGCATCTTTGGGCTTACCTGCATGAAATTTTTTAAAAAAATTATTTTCGCGATCAGGGTTAATACTTTTTGTGGTGTTGGTTGACGTTGTAAGATTTTTGGTATGATTAAATGAAAAGTGTACAGGTGCTATAGTAAAAAAAACAAAATTCACTGAAATGCTTAAAAGATAGGAATTTATCACAAACGCTATCCACATTACCCTCTATGTCGCAAACCTAAAAAAAATCAATAAAAATTGCAAAGATTAAAAACGAACCTTATCAATGTTTTGCAATTCTATTAATTCTATTTTAAACTCTATTCTTTAAATTATTACACTATGCGACAGTCAAAATCGGGATGGGATGAAACCAACGGGAAATGTTATATCGGTCAAAAACAAGTTATACGTGTCCCGGCGTTTCGCTGGGTCACCCCTAGGAATCGAGATATATCTTTTTTTTGACATAACTCGAGAACCACTGGTCCACTTCCACTAGTACTTCAATATCAAGTATTACAGCTCTGTCGTGTACGGTAGTAGATTATTTTTCAAATTCATTAGTTGGTCAAGATTTCTAGAACCTCGTTTACGCAAAATTGTCAATAAAGTAATTACAGATAATTCATATTATGCGCATTCGGAAAATATCTTGTTATCAATGTTGTTTGATGATAGCAAAGAAAAGCGCGACTGTGCTATTAAGATAATTCTACGCTATCGAACCGATGTTGACGACCCAACGGGACTTAAGAGCTTATAAAAAACCAGATATAAACTTTTATTGCACAAGTTACACGGAAATGATCAATATGAATGACATAAATGACGTATTTGAACCACCATTCACGCGAAGCATTCCATACGATACTTTGAAAGAATATTTAAATCAAGATGATCCACCGTTTAATGATCCAAAAATTCCATCACACATACAAGAAACAGAACGACACGTTCAATTGCTAGCTAGCGTTTCCAAACGAGTTATACCGGAAAATGTAGAGGCTGTTATGGTGACGACATTAGAGAGCCGTGCGAAATTGCCCAGACTTGAAAGCAAAAAAGACTTCAAACAGTAATTTTTTATTTTTTCTTTTCTATTACTTTATTTATGGGGATTTTTTAAAATGTTTGTATGGGGAACCCCCCAGGGGAGTTCCAGGGGGTGTGCCACTGGCATGGGTGGATCGGCCCTCCAAAGTTAGTGGGGGTCGGTCATACATTTGGACTCGATTGGGGCACTCTAAATGGGTCAAAGTGTGATTTTTCAAAACTTGACCCTACGGGACAAAAGTCAACAGTTGGGGGGTAGTAGAATTCGTTTTAGAGGTATGGTTCCTTCGGCAAAGTTTCTTATTTTGATCCCTAGAATACGATTTCCTGAGCCATGCCTCCCCACAAATCGACCCGGCCTAATGTAAATGCTAAATGGATCGTACTATTAGTTTAGTGTCCAGACCCATTTTAGGTTAAATTTTGTAGCTTTTCATAGATTTTTGGAGCTAAAAGTGATGTAGAAACTAAACGGATAATCCGATCGTTTTAGCAGTTACACACAACAATATTAATTGCGATATATGTCATATAAGCCAGATTTCAGCCATTACTTCTTTTATCTGTGGATGTGCTAGTCAATTTAGCGTATTGTACAGCGAAAATTGATGTAAAGCCTAAAAAGAAAATCCGATCTGTTTAGCACTTTCACTAATGACAGCTATGATAAGATCTACCGTTCCAGATAGATTGGACTCCATAATTCTTAAAACTGTGGATGTGCCTTCAATTTGAATTTAACCTTTTAGCGAATTTTGGAGAAAGATATGTTGTAGAGAATACGAAATTCGTCCGATCCGTTTAGCGCTTTCAGATAATAATAGTAATGAAGATATATACCAGTCAAGACATATTTGATCCCATAATTCTTTAAACCGTTGATGTGCCATTCAATTTTGTGCTGCAGTTTTGAGGGAAATTTATATGGGCACAAGTCCAAACATAGACCGATTTAAACCAAAATCAATAGACTTCGTCCTTGGGCCTATATAAATCGGTCTACCAAATTTTATCGAAAAATCTTAATATTTGCGATATGTAGCGTGCGCACAAGAATACATGGAGAGACAGACGGACGGGGGGAAAAATTAAAAAAAGAACATTACTTATAATCAATAATGGAAATATAGCGCAACTATTCATTTTCGAATAAAATTAACGTGATGATTAAAAATCTGTGTCATCTTTTTTCATTAAATCGAGGTAAGTGTGTAAAAACGACTCAAAAATAGCCAAAAAAGGTTTTTGGTAACTTTGACCTCAATTTGCTCAAAAACCAGATTTGCTGGAAAAATTTGGAAACCAAATTCGGACTCAGCGCCGAAAAGTTACTTGAAAATGTGTGGTCGCATTCCCGAAAAATCAAAAAATTTTAAAATATTTAGTAGCGAAAATGTGTGCGGTTTTTTGTTTATAACTTTTTCAGCACTCAAAAAAGTTTATTCACGCGAACAGATTACTTCTTTTTAATGTATTTTAGATAAGATAATCTAGAAAAAAACGTGTGCCACTAATTTGAAATTTTTCATTTTTAAAATCTGAAATCGACCTGTTTCATAGATTTTTCCATATAGTACTTTAAAACAATACTGTACTAAACTTTTCATTGAATTGATGCAGTTTTATGAAAAATTTCGTATTATTTATTGAAAATTATTGTACATACACCAAATGAAAAAGCTTTTTCGTAGAATTTGTTTTGCATTAACTTTGTGAAGAAAACTTTATTAGTTTAGTGAAAACTTTCATTAAAACCCGTCCAATTAAATTCTGTCTGCGTAAATTAGCTTAAAATTTGTTTATTGTTAATGGCCCTTAAAAACCGAAAAGACTGAGAATTTAACAAATTTTTATGATACTCTCAGACTACTAATACTCAGCAAAATTGTTTGCTGATTTTTACAGAGCCAATTGGTATTTTCAAATAAATCTTAACATTTTTTATATTGATGGCTCAATGCAAAAGGCTCTTCTAGTTTTTAATGTTAAAAAATGTCAGCCCTTTTTGTTTTTATTGATAAAATGCATGGATGGTAACCGAAACCAGTGCGGTTATAGTTAGGGTAACGATATTTTATGTTATTTCGGTAACGGTATTTTAAGGGTAACGCTATTTCATTTATTTCGGTATCGGTATTTTAAGGATAACGGTGTTTGAGTTATTTCGGTAACGGTATTTTAAAGATAACGATATTTGGGTTATTTCGGTAACGGTATTTTAAGGTTAACGGTATTTCAGTTATATCGGTAACGGTATTTTAAGGTTAACGGTAGTCAGTTATTTCGATGCATCCCGCAATTTTTTTTTACAAAAAACAAACGAGATTAAAAACATAACCAATTTATGAACTTAATGTACAAAAAATACTCAATAACCACGTGAAATTACCAAAAGCAGAAAATTAAAAATAACGGTAACGGTATTTTAAGGATAATGCTATTTCATTTATTTCGGTAGCGGTGTTTTAAGGATATCGATATTTCATTTATTTCGGTATCGGTATTCTAAGGATAATGGTGTTTCATTTATTTGGGTAACGGTATTTTAAGGATAACGATATTCCGGGTATTTCGGTAACGGTGTTTTATGGGTAAAGGTAGTTAGTTGAAAGGGTTTTGAATCGATAACAGTATTTTAGCGGTATTGCCTGCCAACCCTGATAAAATGTTAAGAAAATACATTAATTTTTTATTAAACGATTAATCGATTAATCGCCAATTTTCTCGATTAACCGACCGAATAACCGGTTAATTAATTTTAGTCATTTTTCGAATAATGCATTAACCGGTTAACCGCCGATGTCGAATAATTGGAAACACTAGTTCATTATAAAATAATAATTAGTAAACATAACGTACTAACAGATTATTTTTTTACTCACCTTTTTGTTCATAATTCGGTTTAAGAAATTTTATTTTGTTTTAATTTTTGCACTTTAATTTGTTTGGAATTTATGTTGCATTCACTTTAAAAGAGTCAACTTTCAGTTATGTCGGTGTTTTCTTAGTGATGGTAACCAAAAGTATTACACACAGAAAATAAATCAGTTGGAATTCTTCTAGAAATACCATGATTTTAATAGTACAACATAATTTTTATAAATGTTATATAAAATGAATTGTATTAGTTAAAAGTTTTTGTTAGGGACAGAAAATTCTAAATTGCAAGTGAATATTTATTATATTTGCTTTAATAATCGGTTTCCCTGACCAATTTTAAAAATAATTAAATATTATTAAACTATTCGATAATCACAATCATATTAAACGATAAAATAGTCCATTTTCTCCCATATGCTAGTAGTCATAACCAAATTGGAACAAATAAGCTTTACTAACTTTTTAGTTTTAATTAAATACAAAATATTGTTTACATTACCCAATGCTAAAAACATTTAAAAGAAGTTTTTAGTAGATTTTCAGTTGTCATACCCAAAATTAAAAGCTTTTAAATATTATTAGTGATCACAACCAATAAAAATTCAATTATAACCGAAAGCCATTTGCCAGAAATTCCAAAAGACTATTTTGGTAATCACAACCAATATATCGATTATTTAAAATCAAACAATTTGCCAAAACAAAAAAAAATAACAATTTTATCAAATATTATTTTTTTTTCGGAAAAAAATCAAAACAAAAACTACATTTCTTGAAGAAATTAATATTATTTCAATAATTTCTTCTTAAATTAAGAAGAAGCAATAGAAGGATATAAAAGAAATGGAAAACATGCATTTCCAATCTGGGTTTTTAATGTAAAATATAGTACACTTTTCTAAATATTAATAGTGTTAACCATTCTTTTATTTTTAGATGTAAAATGGGCTTACAACTTTAAAATAAATGCAAAAGTAAGAATAAAGACATTCAGCAATGGAAATAAGAATCGAGTGCAAAGTACCTAGATATGTTTTAAGGAACTACTCAGCTACTACGGAATTTCTACTTCCCAAATTCTTAGGTATGGAAAACACAGAGATTTCAGAGGATTTTCTCTTAGTTTTCTCAGACGCCGAAATCCTTTCCAGATTCTGGGGACTTTTTAGTATGAAAAAATGTTCAGGTTCCAAAGACCTCTTTTTTATGTCTTTTATTGTTGAAGTATTTTTTTTTTAATTGTAGTATTTTTGTAGTATGTATTTTTTTTTTATTGAAATAATAACAGAAATAAGAAACACAACTGGAAACAGTGTTTTTTTAATTCGGTAGGTATTTTTAAAAAATTCGGTTGGGTCTGCCAAATAATCAATTTGGTCGGGATTACCAAATAAATTCGATTGGGACAACTTTATGTATTGTTTTTTCATAGTAGGTACATATGAAAATGACGATTGCTGCAATCGAATATTGTGATAGTACATGTAACTACTAAAATTCGGTTGGCAACGAATTCGGTTGCCACAACGAATCTGTTCTCTGTGTGTATAAACAATTTTTATAATATTTTTATCACAAAACTTTTTTTAAATTGGTATACATAATCATCATTCGGTAGAAAATAATTACTGGGTGTTTTTATAAAAAGAATCAGACGAATTCGTTAACAAATTTGTGTCAAAAACACTAATTTAAATCAATGTTGGTTACCGTTATCGTTATAATACAGTTATCGCTAAAATACCGTTTTAAATTGAATACCGTTACCGTTATCGATACCTCTAAAAAAATTTATAAATACCGTTATCGTTACCGATACCGTTATTTTTATGGGTAGTTACCGGTATTTTACCGGTATTTATTATTTTTTATAAAAATTACAATTTTTTTATTTTTTATTTTATAATCTTGAGTGTTTTCTTTTACAAAAAATTTATACCCGGGTAAAAAAAATAATATGATGTCATATGTAATGATATCTTATTTAATATAATTGGAGATATGCTATAATCCGAAAAATGGTGGATAAAATTATATCGGATAAGATCTAAATATATTGAATCATATAGAATATTATCCGGATTTTGACCCGATATAATTATATCTAATTTGATGTAGAAAGACATAATTATATAACGCTTCATACTTCAAGATCAAAACAAAAACTATTAAAAAAAAAATACTGAAAAATAACACCCTTAAGTTAAGAATTAAAAATTTAAATAAAAATTAAAAAGAAGTTGTACATAATTCTAACCAAGCATTTTAAGCCTTCTCATATAAACTTGTATTCTACCCGTAAACTGTGTAAACCTGGTATGTTTATGAGCTGAATGTCAAATTCCATACATAAAAATATGGCTTGTATTTATACAAGGTTTACAAGGAATTTAGGAGTTATAATCAGTACGCCTTTTATATTTTGAAATCATACATAAATATATCTCAAAAAAACATAGATTTTTTTTTTACATTGCGCTATACTTAAACATATCTAAAACAACTTAAAAAAAAATTTAACATTGAGCTATATAAAACTTTATATATTTTCCGATAAAGCCATTTTTAATTATATATGACGATGTATTAAAATTGTCATAGCATATGTAAATATTTATGGCACATACAAATAGATATGGGGCCATGTATATTTATACTGATCTATATATGACATCATATAAGAAATTTTTGAAAAACTCAAAGCTATACATAATTATATCCGCAAAGATATAGTGTTACACTTGACTATATATAAACATATTAGTCCATATTAAATTATATAATTTCCTATATAACTATTTTTACTCGGGTAGATAATAATTTTACTTATTAAAACTACCAGTATTGAATTTATAGCTTAAAATCTGTATTTTCAGTACTTAAAATTAAAAATATGCCGTGTTTTTACTTGTTTTTATATGTTTGTAACATAAAGGTGCGTTTACAATGATGGAGTACTCCAATCTCTAGCAACTTTATTTCTTTTCTTTTTCATACCAACAAATTTTTGTATTTTGTTATCTCTTTTTATTCCACTCCAGAGTAAAACTTGTTTGACTCTGGAGTACAGATTTGCTCAACTCTAGAGTTAACATTGGTCTGTTAACTGTTTAACATGACAAATATACCTTAAAAAGCACATCACTAATTTTTTCCCATCTCTAACTGTCAACAAATTAAAAAATAAGTATTAAAAAAAACAAAAATAGTAACAAAATATTTAAATTTCAAACAATATATAAATTAAAAAATTATTTCAAATTTAAAGCAGTGAAACTAGTGGCAAAAAATTCGCGAAAACTGTGTTAGTATTCAAATGTCAAATATTTTTTTGAAGTAGCTGCACTCTGCATTTTGAACAGTTAACATTTCAATCTGTTCCGCAGAGTAGAGTCACTCTACCATTGTAAACGCGCCTTAATTTTTAATACCGCCCGAGTAAAAAAAATTATATATAATCATATATGGCATATATTACAATAAGGGTTTTCACAAGGGGTGTGCTATTTGTTGTATGGTTCTATCGTCCTAACAAAAAACAGAGTTGTTAAAAATTAAATTGAAAAAATACAACATTTGAGAATAGCACGATACAACATTTTTACGTATGTTTAGTGTCCTATGTTTGAGTGTGCTATAGGGTTGCCACATGGTCTTGAATGGCCTTGATTGTCAAGTTAATTTAAGTCTTGTCAAGTGCCAAGGTCAAATTTATTTTGTCAAGTTAAATTGAATTTTTGTGATATCAGTACCCGAGTAAAAACAGTTACATATAGTCATATAAAATGCGATTAAGTTATATCTGTATAAATATACTGTTTCATCCGAAAAATGGCCCGATGTAATTGTATGAGTTGTTTATCAGTTTTTATCTAATTGTATTAGTTTAGATCTCACCTAATAAAATTATACATTAGTCAGATGAAATTATATCCAATTTTTGACCTGATACAATTTTACCGGTTTATATCTAATGGTATCTGTTTAGATCGTATTTGGTACAATTTTATATAATTAAAATATATTTGTATCCGACATTTGCGTTATATAATTGTATCAAAGTTTTAAAGCAGATATAATTGCATCAGCTCAAAATTCAGATATAACTATATAACTTTGTATAGTAATGTATCAATTTGGATCTAAACTAACAACATGCGACATAAACCCATAAAAATGTATCAGGTAAAAAATCAGATAAAATTTCATCTGCTTAATATATAATCTAAACAGTTAAGATCTAAACTGATACAATTAGATAAAAAGTGATAACCAACTGACACAATTATATCGGGCCATTTTTCGGATGAAATGGTGTATGAATCACATTAATTTATATATTACCATATAAAGCTCCAATTTCATTTTTTTTAATAGGGTAGTTAAAAAAAACATGTAAAATTATAAAACTGATGAAATTTATTAGTGTTTTAATTTGTTTGAGTATCATTTATTTCTAAACAATAAGAAAAGAAAGATGAAGTCTGCAGGAAGTCGTTGAAATTTTCAAACTTTAGGCCAAAAAAAATATATAAATTTTTCATAATTCTCGCAATGCCATTTTAAAATTTTAGCATATTTTCTTTTCTGAAACGTAAAAAACCAAAACTTTATTTTCATAAATGTATTAAATTGATGATATATTATCAAAATAAAATGGCGCTAAAAGTATATTTTTGGTTTTGAGAGCGTGCGTAGACGTGGGACAAGAAAAACCTTAAGTGCTATTTTATTTTGATTATATATCATCCATTTAAAAAATTTATAAAAAAAAAGTTATGGGTTTTTACGTTTCAGAAAAAAAATATGTTAAAATTTCAAATTGACCATTCGAAAACTATGGAAAGTTTATATATTTTTTTGGCCTAAAGTTTGAAAATGTCAACGACTTCTTGCAGACTTCATCTTTTTCTTCTTATTATACAGGAATAAATGCTACAAAAAAAAATAAAACATTAATCAATTTCGTCAGTTTTGTAATTTTACGTATTTTTTTTTATTTGGTCAATTTAACCCATATGTCCAAACTTCAAAGGCGAATTTGTCCCCGAAAATTCCAAAAATAAACCGAAATTTTTTTATGAATCTTAATAAAATGGCGAGTGTATTCAAAAATTATAAATTTTTGTATTAAAAATAACCTACTGCACACATATGCACATTCAATTTTTTTTATTGTCAAGTTTTTTTTTTTAAATCAAGTTATTTTTTGCGAAGTGTCAAGTTATTAGACTTTTGCGATGTAGCAACCCTAGTGTGCTAACAGATAGAAAACTGAATAGAAAATCGATGTTAAACACAAATAAAAATTTTAACAACTCTGTTTTTTGTTAGGACGATACAACGATACAACAAATAGCACACCCCTTATGAACAACCTTAATATATAATTATACGTGTCGTTATGTATATCCATATATAAATATATATGACGTTTTTTCACAAAATTTTTCCTTATACAGTAGACGCTCGCAAATTAGAGCTTTCAGTAATTCCAACGTCCAGAAATTAGAATCAATGTTTGCAATACATTAAACGCTCTGAAATTCGAATTTAAAATTCTAATTTCTGAGCGTTTTTTTTTTTTTTTTGGTTATTTGAATACACAGGAAATCCCCAATTTATTTTTATTCTGTTTGAATAAAGTAAAACTAAAAAGGGGAATCACCAAATTATATATGTTTTTCCCTATTTGTTTTTTTTTTCGCATTTATGTACATTTCTGGCTAGTTTATTTGTGAAATTTGATACGCGTGTACATATTATTTGGCAGTCTCTATTAAATAGTGAAAGTGTATCATTTAAGATGTTAAATAAACGTAAAAAAACACTTTATCATTGGAAACGAAACGAAAAAAAACGTCCAGAAATTAGAATAATTCAGAAATTAGAATTGCCTCAAAAACAAAGTGGTTCTAATTTGCGAGCGTCTACTGTATTATGCCATATATAATTTCATCTAATTAGATATCGGCCTTCATAATATTAGATATGGCATATATAATTATATATTACATGACATGGTTGATCTTATTGCATATATAGTTATATATAGAACTATATCTTAATATATATGGTGGCATTTTAGCAATATATAATTATACATGGTATCATTTAAAAAATATATAATTATATATGGTGACAGTTAAACTAGATATTATCATATATGGTGCCATTTAAACAATATATGGTCATATATGGTACCTCATTAACAAAATCTTTAATTCAGTTCCAGATATGATAATATATGGTACTATATATAGTGCGATATATATTTATATATGGTGCTATTTAAGCAATATATTATCATATACGGTGACAGTCAAACCATATATTATCATATATTGTGCCATTCAAACCATATATTATCATATATGGTACCATTTAAACCATATATTATTATATATGGTGCCATTTAAACAATATATGGCCATATATGGTACCTCATGATCAAAATTTTTAATACAGTTCCAGATATGATAATATATGATACTATATATAGTGCCATATATATTTATACATGGTGTTATTTAAGTAATATATTACTATATATGGTGCCATTTAAACCATATATTATCATATATGGTGCAATTTCAACAATATATGCTCATATATGGGACCTCATGAACAACATTTTTAATACAGTTCCAGATATGATAATATATGCTACCATATATAGTACCATATACTTTGATATATCGTATCATTTAAACAACCCGAATAAAAATAGTTACATATAGTCATATATGTGATTAACCCGGTGAAAAATGCTCATATACGCTCAAACATGTTCATATATGGTTTATGTATGGACACATATAAACAAATATGGATTTTTTATGAACATATATGGATTTTATATGAACATATATGGAAGTATATGTGATTCCATATATGGAAAAAATTTCATATACAGACATATATGGAAGCATCTGTTATTTCATATATGGAAATGGCACACATATATGGACAAATATGAAAGTATATGTTATTCAATTTATGCAAAAGGGACTTGTATATGAACATATTTCGAAGAATACATTTTTCCATATATGTAAAAGGAACTCATATTTGGATAAATATGGAATATTTAATGCCATGAATAAAAAAAAGAACATATGTAGCGCCTAATTTGAATGTCATACATAAATTTATATCTATCGTACAACCTTATAATAAAGGACAGCAACGTTCGCATGTATTCGCATATATTTAATAAATCTATATGTTCATATATGTCCATATATGAACATATACTTAGGTGTTACCTCATTTTTCGGATCCATACATATATGGTTGAACCATAAATGTTCATATATGGACATTTTTCACCGGGAAGTTATATCTGTATAAATATACAGTTTCATCCGAAGAATGGCCCGATATATTTTTATCAATTGTTTATAAATTTTTATCTAATTGTATCAGTTTAGATCAGACCTGATTAAATTATGTGTTAATCAGATGAAATTGTATCCGATTTTTGACTTGATGCAATTTTATCGCAATTTTAAACTGATATCAGGTCAAAATTGGGATATAACTATATAATTTTGTATACAAATATATCTATTTGGACCTAAACTGATACCATGTGATATAAACCAATAAAATTGTATCAGGTCAAAAATCAGATACAATTTCATCTGATTAACACATAATTTAATCAGGTCAGATCTAATCTGATACAATAAGTTAAAAACTGATAAACAACTGATACAATTTTATCGGGCCATTTTTCGGATCAAATGGTACATGGATGACTCTAAGTTATATATTACCATATAAAGCTCCAAATTATTTTTTTAATAGCCCGATTAAAAAAGATTATATATAATCATATGTGGCATATATTACAATATATAATTAGACATGTGGTTATGTATATCCATATATAATTATATATGACGTTTTTTCCGAAAAATTTTCTTTATATTATGCCATATATAATTTCATCTAATTAGATATCGGCCTTCATAATATTAGATATGGCATATATAATTATATATTACATAACATGGTTGATCTTATTGCATATATAGTTATATATAGAACTATATCTTAATATATATGGTGGCATTTTAGCAATATATAATTATATATGGTATCATTTAAACAATATATAATTATATATGGTGACAGTTAAACTAGATATTATCATATATGGTGCCATTTAAACAATATATGGTCATGTATGGTACCTCATAAACAAAATCTTTCATTCAGTTCCAGATATGATAATATATGGTACTATATATAGTGCGATATATATTTATATATGGTGTTATTTAAGTAATATATTCCTATATATGGTGCTATTTAAACAATATATATTCATATATGGTGCAATTTCAACAATATATGCCCATATATGGTACCTCATGAACAATATTTTTAATACAGTTCCACATATGATAATATATGCTACCATATATAGTGCCATATATATTTATATATGGTGTTATTTAAGAAATATATTACCGTATTTGGTGCCATTTAAACCATATATTGTCATATATGGTGCCATTTCAACAATATATGCTCATATATGGTACCTGATGAACGACATTTTTAATACAGATGCAGATATGATAATATATGCTACCATATATAGTCCCATATATATTGATATATGGTGTCATTTGAACAATATTAATATATAGACATATATGGTATCATTTAAACAATATATTGTCATATATGGCACAATTTAAACAATATATGGTCAAATTTGGTACCACATCAACAACATTTTGAATACAATTCCATATATGGTTTAATTTGAGTAATGTAAAACTATGTATGGCGCTATAAAAAATATTATCAGATATGTTACTTCATTAACAATATTTACAATACAGTGTCATATATTGTAATATATGTATATCATTCAATATATATTGATGTATGGTAATGGTACAATAATTCCAATATCAGTTGAGATACAATTTGTGGGTCCATATCAACAATTTGCTCAGGTACATTTAACATATATATATGTACATTTAAGTTATAATTTATAAACACTTTATAAAGTTAAATAGTTCCATAAACCTCGTCTAACTGTATAGAATGTTTATGAATATACGATTTATATATATATATTTGTTCCTTTTACTCCTGCAAGGAGCATAGGGCCGCATATACGATATACGAATATACGATTTAATATATAATAATTACAACTACAAATTGGTGCCATTATCTAAAATTTAATTTAATGTTAACTTATAATAAAATAAAAATGTATTTCCTAAAAATAAAAATATAGTGTTAATTAATGTTAATATACAATAGGTTTAAGTTTAACATCACAGACAAAAAATATAATCGGCACAATGCTGGCAAACCGTTGGCGATGGTCGGTTATGCGTTGGCAGAACGTTGCATTAACTATCTTGGCAAAAAAACTACAAATTAAATGAATGATAAAAGCATTTCGAGCTAACTTATAAGCATCGAAAAAAGGTATTCCAGAAATTATTAAATGTATTTTAGAAAATTTTAATTGTATATCACAAAATATTATTTGCACTTCAGAAACTACAATATTACGCAAATTTAATTATTTATTTAGTTGTGTCCAGAAATAATGAAATCTATTTCAGAATTTCATAGCTAATAGAGAAAAATTTCTCAAATACATTTCATAATTTCGGAAATACGATTGATAATTTCTGAAATACAGTTTGATAATTTCTGAAATATAGTTGTGAATTTCGGAAATACAATTAATAATTTCTGAAACACAATTGATAAAACTGAACTTCAATTGACTAGTTCTGAAATACAATTCATAAATGTGAAAAATAATTGATGAGTTCTGAAACACAATTGATAAAACTGAAATTCAATTGATTATTTCTGAAATACAATTGATAAATTTTAAAACAATTAAAACTTTAATTTTATAAAAAGAAATTCATTTTGTAAAAGAAATGCATATTGAACTCGAGCCTTTCTGAGTTAAAACCTTATTTTAACAAAATATTGTAATTTTTATACAATCAGTGCTCTGCCAGTCTATTATTTTTTGAACAGTTGGCAATATATGTCTGGGATCTTATTTAATCCCAAATAAATGGAGATCTTACGTAGTACCCAAATATAATGCGGCATCTAATTTTATGTCATTTTTATGGATACTTTTAGATGTGAATCCCCAAATATATTGCTGTTTCTAATTCGATCTGCCATTTTAATACCGAAATAAATTGCTGGATCAAATTCGATCTGCCATTTTTCTGATAAATTTAGATCCAAGTTTATCCCCAAATATATTGCTGGATCTAATTTGATCTGCCATTTTTCGGTTAAATTTAGATCCAAGTTTATCCCCATATATATTGCTGGATCTAATTCGATTAGGAATTTTTCGGATAAATTTAGATCTAAGTTTATCCACATATATATTGCTGGATCTAATTCGATCTGGCATTTTTCGGATAAATTTACATCCAAGTTTATCCCTAAATATTTGCTGGATCTGCTACTTTTTCGGATCAAATTAGATCTAAGTTTATCCACAAATATATAGCTGGATCTAATTCGATCTGCCATATTTCGGATCAAATTAGGTCTTACTAAATCCCAAAATATATAGCTGGATCTAATTTGATCTGCCAATTTTCTATTCAATTTATATGCAAGTTTATCCACAAATATATTGCTGGATCTAATTGGATCTGCCATTTTTCGGATAAATTTAGGTCTAAGTTAATCCACAAATATATTGCTGGATCTAATTTGATCTCCCATTTTTCAGATCAATTTATATCTAAGTTTATCCACAAATATATTGCTGGATTTAGATCCATCGAATTAGTTCGATGTACCATTTTTCGGATCAAATTAGATCTAAGTTTATCCCCAAATATATAGCTAGATCTAATTCGATCTGCCACTTTTTCGGATCAAATTAGATCTACGTTTATCCCCAAATATATAGCTGGATCTAATTGGATCCGCCATTTTTCGGATCAAATTAGATCTAAAAATATCCGCAAATATATAGCTGGATCCGCCAAATTAGATCTAAAAATATCCGCAAATATATAGCTGGATCCGCCAATTTTCGGATCAAAATAGATCTAGGTTTATCCCCAAAGATATCACTGGACCTCCCAATTTTGAGATATAACTTGATCTTAGTTTATCCCCATATATACAATAGGATCTAATACGATATGATTGGATACACCCAATTTTGAGATCTAATTGGATCAGCTAGATATTATAGCAGATCTTAAACAATATCAAATTGGATATAATTAGGTATTGCGCGAGATCAATTTTTTTTACTCGGGCATCTATTTTTCACAAAACTTGTTATTAACTGCTTAATGAACATCAACATTTCTATAAATAGATGTTTAATATAAATTACAAAAAAAAAAACAATGGAAGCTAACTCGAGTTGATCAGCGATCCTCATGTCATGTATTTTGCACTTCGCAGATCAAGATGTGCAAGTGCAGATACTATTCGCACATGCACATCTCCATGTGCGATGTGCGAATACAAATTCGCACATGCACATGTGCGAGTGCAAGTGCATAATCGCTAATATTGTCGAAAATCGCCAATATATAAAAAAATCGATAATAATTTAAAAAAAAATGCAAAAATGGATACAAAATCGCCAAAAATGAAAAAAATCGCCGACATTAAAAAAGAACTGTCAAAATTTTTAAAAAATCGTCAAAAATTAAAAAAAAAATTGACAAATATGAAAAAATCGCCGAATTTAAAAAATCTTTAAAATTTAAAAAAATTGCATAATTTAAAAAAAAATGATCAAATTTTAAAAAAATCGGCGAAATTTAAAAAAATCGACAATATTGGAAAAAATCACAAAAAATGGTCAAAACTTGAAAAATCGTGAAAAATTTGAAAAAATCTGCAAAATTTAAAAAAATTGCTAAAATAGAAAAAATCGTTAAAAATTCGAAAAAATCGCCAAAATTTAAAAAAATCGTCAAAATTTGAAAAAATTTCCAAAATTTGAAAAAAAACACTAAATTCGAAAAAAAGTCAAAATTTGAAAAATTGTGAAAAATTTGACAAAATCTTCAAAAAATCGCCAAAATTGAAAAAATCGTCAAAATTTGAAAAAATTTCCAAAATTACAAAAATCCCAAAAATTGGAAAAAAAATCGTCAAAATTTGAAAAATCGTCAAAAATTTGAAAAAATCGTCAAAAAAATTTTGAAAAATTTGACAAAATCTTCAAAAATTAAAAAAAAAATCGCCAAAATTGAAAAAAATCGTCAAATTTGAAAAATTTCCAAAATTGGAAAAAAAATCGTCAAAATGGTAAAAAATTTGAAAAAATCGTCAACAATTTCCAAAATAGGAAAAATCCCAAAATTTAAAAAAATCGCCAAAAATTCAAAAAAATCGCCAAAATTTAAAAATCTCCAAAATTTGAAAATAGTCATATGTTGAAAAAATCGACATAATTTGAAAAATTCGCGAATATTTGAAAACACTGCAAAAATTAAAAAAAGTAAAATTTAGAAAAAATCGTCAAAATTAAAAAAAAAATCGAAAATTGCAAAAATGGCAAAACTGTCAGAAATTCGAAATCATGAAAATTGTCAGAATTAGAAATGATGAAAAATTATATGGTGAAAATTTCAAAAAAATCGTCAAAGATCGTCGAGATATGGACGATTAAAATTTTATTTAAGCGATTTTCGCACTTATTTTTTCACAGTTGACTCACTATGACTTCCGTGTTCCAAAGCCGTTATCCGTTTTCATCTAACCCATTTAGTTTTCGAGATACGGGAGATATTCCAAATAAAAGCCCTTTTCTCTCTACGACGCTTAGTTTTCGAGAAAAACGCGATTTTAAAATCTGGCAATGCAAGTCAAAATCTAATTTCGCTATCGGGGTATTGGTGGTGAGTTTTGAACTTTGGTGCAGTCAGTTTTCTCTAACTCTTCTAGTTTTCGAGATATGGACGATTAAAATTTTATTTAAGCGATTTTCGCAACTATTTGACTCACTACGACTTCCCTGTTCCAAATCGTTTTCCGTTTTCATTTAACTCATTCAGTTTTCGAGATATGGTCGATATACCAAATAAAAACCCTACACTCAAAAAAAAAGTCAGTAAAGTCAGCAAAAAATGTTGCTGTGTCAGCAAATTTTCAGTCAGGAGCGTGCTTGCAAAAAAGTTGGTAATTTCAGCAAAAGGTTTGCTGAAAATCAGCGAGCTGATTTTTACCAAAAAAATAGTAATCTTCAGCAAAAGTTTTGCTAACACTTAGTCGACTGCAAATGAAAAAAATCCTTGCTAAAATCACTAAACTTTTTGCTGAATATTAGTAGACTGAAAAAAACTCAAAAAACTTGTAGCGAATAACATTGAAAGTTTCAATAAAATTTAAATAAATTATATTGACCGTGTGTGCTCGGCTTTAGATCACGGTTGTCATATATAAGGTCTGATAAGATAAATTAGCAGAGCGGACATTTCAATTTTGCAACAAGTTTTGGTGTTTATTTTTCACTTTAATTATTTGTAATTTCACGCACTTTTATTATAAAAATTATTAAAGTTCTAGAACAAGAATTTGCTTTATATATATTTTTGTGGATAGCATGTCGAGAGCGTAGAATACAGCTAAAAAATATGCTTATATTTTTAAATTTTAGCTTAAGGTTTAGTCTTAATATATTTTTGGGTAAAATTTTCTCTATACAAACACAACGAAGCCTAACATATTGCAATGATTGATAATTTGGGTCCGGTGATTAGCGGCGATAGAATGTTTATTTCTGTTTTGAATGGATCGGGTTTAAAGGTAGCACATTTGAATGCTCAAAGTCTTGTACCAAGCCAAAGATCAACTAAGTTTGATGAAGTAAATAATTTATTTCTAAACAGTATTATAGATGTAATTGGAGTCTCTGAAACATGGTATACGAAAAATGTTACAGATAGGTCAGTTAGTATTCCGGGTTATAATATTCATAGAATCGATCGTGAAATAAGAAAAGGGGGTGGTGTATGTTTATACGTATCTCAAAAATTCAAATCTCGCGTAGTTTATGAGAAAATGGTAGAGCGTGTATTTGAAAGCCTCTTTATAGAAGTAATACTTGGATATGGTCAATCCATTTTAATTGGTGTTGTCTATTTACCGCATCGTAATTTTAATGTTTGTGAAAATGAAATTTGTGATATAACTTCGCAGTACAGTAACGTAATTGTAATGGGAGACTTTAACGTCGATATATTTTCTAGGGCTGAAGAAGTTCATAATCTTTGTAACCTCTCTTCTCTGTCCGTGGTTCACAACTCGCAACCTACTCATTACTGTGATGATAGGCGTAGTACGTCTCTTATTGATTATTTTTTGGTATCTAATATTGAAGATGTGACACACAAGGGGCAATATCAGCTGCCCGCTTTAAATTCGAATCATGCTTTAATATGTATATCTTTAGATCTGCCAACTAGCGCAGAAAGCGAAAGTATTTTCTACAGAGATTATAAATCCTTTAATCTTTTTCAATGTGTTTCAGGAATAAGGTCTCTTGATTTTTCGCCTATATATGAAAGTCACATGCCCGACATACAAATATCATTTTTTAATGCCATGATTTATGATTTGTTTGATAGTCAAGTCCCCTTACGACAATTTAAAAAGCAAAATTCTTTTAATTGGATGAATCATCCTGAAATTAAAGTTGCTAGGGATAATAGAGATTTGGCTTTCCGGGCCATGCGTGAGAATAGATCAGAAGATACTGTGAGAGCTTACTGCACGTTACGAAATAAAGTTAAATCTACCATTCGGAAAATAAGAAGAAGATCTTATATAAATTTTTTTGGAAACTGTAATCAACAACAAATGTGGAAAAGATTGCGATCAGTCGGAGCCTTGGGGGACAATCCAGTTAATTCAGTAATTGATCCGAATGTTTTTAATGAATATGCTAGAATGCCACCAATATTGGGTCCTGCGAAATCATTTCATCAAAATGTACCAGATAATTCCACCGGTTTTTCTTTTAGAAATGTAAATGAAATGGAAGTGTCAAATGCAATATCAAGGCTAAAATCAGATGCTGTGGGTGCAGATATGATACCTTTAAAATTCCTCAAACTAATTTTTCCTGAAATAGTATCACACTTCACGTATATCATTAACTCATGTTTAACAAGATCTTATTTCCCTTTGGACTGGAAAGTTGGTAGAGTTGTTCCCATACCTAAGGTTAAAACTCCGAGTTCAGAAGAGGACTTTCGTCCTAAGATATTTGAGATGTTATTGAGAGATCAGATGCAGTCGTTTTTAGATGAAACTAGTATTATCAGTTCATATCAATCGGGATTCCGGAAAGGCTTTAATACGTCAACCTTGATGTTAGATATTGTAGAGTCTATTCGGTCGCAATTAGATAGGCATTTGGTAAGTGTGTTAGTGTTTTTAGATTTCGACTCCTTGTGTCATGAACTATTAGCTAGAAAATTGATTAGTCAATTTAATTTTAGTATGTCGTCTAGTAAACTTTTATATTCTTTTCTAAAAAACCGATCACAATATGTTAAAATAGGAAATCAATGCTCTGATCTTATTAGTCTCTACAGAGGTGTACCTCAGGGTTCCATTTTGGGGCCAATGCTTTTCTTGTTATATATTAATGATATATTTACTATTTTTTCTACTTTTAAGTGCTACACTTACGCGGATGACATTCAGTTATTAGGAAGCTCTCAATCTGATAACTTAGTGGCATTTGAGAGGAATATTAATACTGATTTAAATGAAGTTTGTAACTGGTCTCGGGAAAATTTCTTGGACCTTAATCCTGCAAAATGTAAAGTTATGTTTTTTTCAGGACACACATATTGTCAACTTAATATTTTCTTAAATGGGGAGCGTATTGAGTCGGTTAATAATTATAAAACGCTTGGCTTCTATATTGATAATAAATTAGATTTTTCCCGGCATATTAACTTTATTATATCCAAGGTGTCTTGGACATTAAGAAGGTTATATAATATGAGTTGCTATTTGCCACCTATGATAAGGCGCCGAGTAGGAGTAGCTCTTTGTCTCCCATTGTTTTTATATGGTTTAGAAATGTATAGCTGTACTTCTCGAGATAATGTAGAGAGACTTAACGTATGTTTTAACAGGGTAGTTAGATACATTTTTGGTCTTAAAATACGAGAACATGTGTCGGGTTTTCGAATGCAATTATTGGGATATGACTTTGATGATTACATAAGCTCTCGCCAGATCATTTTATTTTTTAAAATTATTAAGTACAATTGCCCTTCATACTTAGCTAACAAATTTGTCTTCGGAAGTTCTACTAGATCAAGTTCGAAGGTTTATCCAATGCATTCAACTCTTATTATGGATAGGTCGTTTGTGGTAAAAGTGGGGAGATTATGGAATGAGGTAATTCCGTATGAAGAGAGAAGATTTTCGCAGACTGTAGCACAATTTGAGAATACATTTAAGACAAATATTTGAGTAAAACTTGTCGCTAGTATTAATTTTTTTTTCAGTAAAAAGTTTCGTTTACTACTTATATGGGAATCTAATTCTTAAACTCGAATTTAGGATTCATGTTGCTGGTCATCGTTTTTGCGGTCAAGTTGTGTTTGTATAGAGATAATTGGGGGGAATTAATAATAATGAAATTGTTACATATTAAGTTTTTTATAATTATGTATATTCAAATTTATCAAAATATTTATATATAAAAAATATCTGTGTCAAATTTTGAAATTAATCTGCAGCTATTTGGCCCTGTGGGCTTACAGCTTGCATGTAAATAAATAAAATAAATAAAAATAAAATAAATAAAATGTTACTTTAGTTAATTTACTTGCTGAAAATTTAAATATAAATATATATTATATAACTAAAATTTTTGCTGAAAACGGAAGTTCAGCAAAAAAATTGCTGAAAACTAGTACACTTGATATACAAGACGTTTTACTAATTTTTCTACTAACTTATTTTTTTGAGTGTACCAATATCCCGATAGCGAGACTGTGAAAAAAATAAGTGCGAAAATCGCTTAAATAAAATTGTAATCGTCCATATCTCGAAAACTAGCAGAGCTAGAGGAAAACTGACTGCACCAAAGTTCAAAACTCACCACCAATACCCCGATAGCGAAACTAGATTTTGCCTGCATTGCTAGATTTTAAAATCGCGTTTTTCACGAAAACTAAGCGTCGTAGAGAGAAAAGGGATTTTATTTGGAATATCGCCCGTATCTCAAAAACTAAATGAGTTAGATGAAAACGGGCAACGGTTTTGCAACAAGGAAAAATAAATTCGAGAAACAAATTTTGGAAATTTCGTTTTTTAATACCTGGCGATTTTTCCCATTTTGTCGATTTTTACGAGTTTTTCAATTCTGGCAATTTTTGCAATTTTTTCCAATTTTTGGCGACTTTTTGAAATTTTTCAAAATTTTTCAATTTTGGAAATTTTTCAACATTTTCCGATTTTTTCCAATTTTTGACGATTTTTTGAAATTTTGACGATTTTGGTAATTTTTTCAAATATTTACAATTTTTTAAAATTTTTACGATATTTCGCAATTTTGGCGATTTTGTCTAATTTTTGACGATTTTTTTTTTAAATTTTGACTATTTGGGCAATTTTTTCAAATATTGACGATTTTTTGAAGTTATGACGCTTTTTTCAAAATTTTTCAATTTTGGCAATTTTTTAAAATTTTCCGATTTTGGTAATTTTTTCAAATATTGACATTTTTTCAAAAGTTTTACGATATTTCGCAATTTTGGGGATATTGTCTAATTTTTGACGATTTTTTTTTTTTTAATTTTGGCTATTTGGTCAATTTTTTCAAATATTGACGATTTTTTCAAGTTATGACGATTTTTTCAAAATTTTTTAAATTTTTCGATTTTTTCCAATTTTTGACGACTTTTTGAAATTTTGACGATTTTGGTACTTTTTTTCAAATTTTGTCGATTTTTTCAAAATTTTGACGATATTTTGCATTTTTGGCGATTTTGTATAATTTTTGACGATTTTTTTTAATTTTGGGCAATTTTTTCAAATATTGACGATTTTTTCAAGTATGACGATTTTTTCAAAATTTTTCAATTTTGGCATTTTTTCAAATTTTTGGCGATTTTTATTGTTTTTTTCAATTTTGACGATTTTTAAAAATTTTTGCATTTTTTTCTTGTTTCGGCGTTTTTTTCTGATATTGAAACTTTTTTTCAATTTCAGCGATTTTTGGCATACATGTGCGTATTTTGCACATACACATCTTGATGTGTAATGTGCAAGTACCAGTCTGCACTTGCACTTGCACATGTGCAAGTAAACTGTTTTGCTGAAATTAGCAACGAAAATTAGTAAAAAAATCAGTAATTTGTAATAAGAGAATAGCAAAAACTGTTACTAAAAAAAATCTACTTAAAATCAATACAAAACGAGTAAAAAGGTTAAAGTCGGGCATGCCGACTATACAATACCCTACACCACTCTGGTGTATTGTTTGGATCCGAAATTCGAATGGGTTAAAATGGGGCTTAGTCAAAATTTTCTATAATGTGAGTCAGCGCACCAAATTTCATTAAAATATCTTAATATTTGCGACCTGCAGTTTGTAACCAAGCCAATTTTGGGGGGACCTTTATATGGGCACTAGTTCTAAACATGGACCGATGTTCACCAAAATCAATAGGCTTCGTCCTTGGGCCAACATAGGTCTATGTACCAAATTTCATCAAAATATCTTAATATTTGCGACCTGCAGCGTATAAACAATATAATTTTGGGGGACCCTTATATGGGCACTAGTTCTAAACATGGACCGATGTTCACCAAATTCAATAGGCTTCGTCCTTGGGCCAACATAGGTCTATGTACCAAATTTCATCAAAATATCTTAATATTTGCGACCTGCAGCGTATAAACAGTATAATTTTGGTAGGACCCTTATATGGGCACTAGGTCTAAACATAGACCGATGTTCACCAAAATCAATAGGCTGCGTTATTGGGCCAATATAGGTCTGTGTACCAAATTTCATCAAAATATCTTAATATTTGCGACCTACAGCGTATAAACATTATAAATTTGGTAGGACCCTTATATGGGCACTAGGTCTAAACATGGACCGATGTTCACCAAAATCAATAGGCTGCGTTATTGGGCCAATGTAGGTCTGTATACCAAATTTTATCAAAATATCTTAATATTTACGACCTGCACCGTATAAACAGTATAATTTTGGTAGGACCCTTATATGGGCACTAGGTCTAAACATGGACCGATGTTCACCAAAATCAATAGGCTGCGTTATTGGGTCAATATAGGTCTGTGTACCAAATTTCATCAAAATATCTTAATATTTACGACCTGCAGCGTATAAACAGTATAATTTTGGTAGGACCCTTATATGGGCACTAGGTCTAAACATGGACCGATGTTCACCAAAATCAAACTTGTTCGTCCTTGGGCCAACATAGGTCTGCGTACCAAATTTCATCAAAATATCTTAATAGTTGCGACCTGTAGAGTGCGCACAAGTTTGCATGGACAGACAGACAGACGGACAGACGGACATCGTTAAATCGAAATAAAAAAAAAATTCTGAACCGATCTGTATACTATAAGGTGGGTCTACGACCAATATTTTTTGGTGTTACAAACATCAGCACAAACTTCATCACTATTTATACCCTGACCACATAGTGGTGTAGGGTATAAATAGTGAAACGCGATGGAAAACTGTTTACAAATTTTTTTACTAACTTTTTTATCTGAGTGCAGCTTTCCTTACAAACACATGGGAAACAATTAAATTTGTTGTAACATTTTATTTTATATATTTTAATATTGTATATTAAATAACGTGTAACGTTATTTGTGTTGTAATCAGTTGTTGTTACTTTTAACCATAATTGAAGATTTTTCTTCGAGTGATACTAATATTAACCCTTAAATGCATGGAGTAGCCATTTGGCAACATACCGGTTTTTTAATAAAATAAACCCAATTGATGCACGAAACTGTTATAGGAAAAATCTTGGTTTTGCTTCGTATTTTTGTGAAAAATCTAAAACACACGTTTTTTTTACAAAAAGTGTAATATTAAAAAATGTTTCTTTAAATATTTAAATTGGTATTCTCGGAATAAAATTAATTTTGGCGACAATAAATTCATAGTTTATAATTTTTTTTCATGCACGTTAACTCTTTCACTACCCTTGTACACTACAGTGTACACATTTTTAAAAGAATATATAAAATTTAATAGTGCAAAAAAACTTTATACTTTTTACAAATAAGTTTATTAGGCTCTTGGACTTCAAATAAAAATCATTATATGTATAAGCAGTTCAACATGGCAATATGGTCGCGATATTTATTAATGAAGTCTAATTTTTTGAATAAATCATAATCTCCGTGAAAAGGGGGTTTTGGTGTTTCTCCTAAACTAATGAATATAGATTTTCAAAAGTTATTTTAGGTGGGTAGGAGACCTCCTCCTCCAAAATATGTTACATATTTTTTATAATTTGAGGACTCTTAGCAAGAATCTGAAATCCAAATTATGATACATCCGCATACAAAAAGTCGGTAGTGAAAGGGTTAAAATAATCACAATTTAGCTATTTGGCAAAAAAAAACATATTTTTCAATAAAAATCGCCTTTTTTTAATTAATTTTTTTTTCGTATTTTTTCATCTACAACTGTGGCTAACAAAATGAAAGATCAGTATTAATACGGAAAAATCGAACCACGTCACATTTGCATTAAGAAGAGGTGATTGTCCCTCATTACAAATTAACGGTTCTGAAATACCAAAAACAAATTCTGTGAAATATCTAGGAATGCATCTTGATAAACGACTTACATGGAAGCAGCACGTTAAAGCAAAGAGAGAACATCTAAATATTAAAACTAAAAAGATGTACTGGCTGTTAGGCCATAAGTCTCAGCTTAGTCTGGAAAATAAAGTAAAGTTATACAAGTCTATTTTAAAACCAGTGTGGACATATGGTATCCAACTTTGGGGAACAACAAGTAATTCCAACGTCGAGATTTTGCAAAGGTTTCAGTCTAAAACTTTAAGATGTATAGCCAATGCTCCATGGTTTGTAACCAACAAACAAATTCATCAAGATCTTAGAATTCCTTTTATAAAAGATGAAATAAAACGATTCAGTTCTAGATATATAGATCGAATTAGCAACCATAGTAATATTTTAGCCATTACGTTGTTAGATGAAACGGACGAAATAAGACGACTGAAAAGGTTTCATGTGTTAGTTCTCCCGTACAGAAAATAAACCTAGGTTTTAAAAATGTAAATAATGTACATATATCTTTTAAAACAAAATGTAAATATAAATGTAAATAAAATATGTAAGATAAGTTTATTAAGCTTGCTGAAGTTTAATAACATATGTTAAGTAGCCAGTGATTTATCAAATTTACTAAATATTGTATTGTATTGTAAATATTGTAAATAAAATGAATTAAAAAAAAAAAAAAAAATTTTCACCTTTAGAAATCATATGTAAAAAAATGATTAAAATCGAAGAGATCATGCTTTTAAGGGTTAATAAAATTCGTTGCTAATTTGAACAAATAAATTTTACATTAGAATTTGCATCAATTTTAGCAAAATTTAGTAGCGGTTACTAACTTTTTGGGCAAAACTGCAGTTTATGGGGTTCCGGCAAAAAAAATATGACCCCATCTGGAATTAAAAAAGAAAAAAACTGAAATTAATTTTGGGAGGGGCTCGGCGCCGGAAGGCCCGTGGGGGGCAAAAAACGGAGGGACATAGTACTCAATTTAAGGGAAATTGTCTCACGATTCCAAAAATTTTATTTTTTTTATATCAATAAAACGTAGCCCTAACTAGACCCATTTTTCGATCAATAGGGGGGGGGGGGGGTCGAAAAAAGTAAAATATTAATATGAACGAAAATGGTACTCAAATGAAAGGAAATTTTCCCACGATTTCAAAAATGAGATTTTTTTAACTAATCCGTTGGACGTGAATTGAATTAAAAAAGAAAAAAACCGAAATTAATTTTGGGAGGGGCTCGGCCCCGGAAGGCCCGTGGGGTTCAAAAAACGGAGGGACATAGTACTCAATTTAAGTGAAATTGTCTCACGATTCCAAAAATGTTATTTTTTTTTATATCCATAAAACGTAGCCCTAACTAGAGCCATTTTTCTATCAATAGGGGGGGGGGGGATCGAAAAAAGTAAAATATTAATATGAACGAAAATGGTACTCAAATGAAAGGAAATTTTCCCACGATTTCAAAAATGAGGCTTTTTAACTAATCCGTTGGACGTGAATTGAATTAGAGGCATTTTGTTAAATTTTAGACCTTCGAAAAATTAAAAAAGTCTAAAATCACATTATTTTAGTTTTAGTAAAACCCTGTAAATGTCCATTTTTTGTTGTTTATTTTGAAAATTTGGAACACAAAAGGCAGTTGGAAGTGGAAATGAGAAAAGGAGTGAACTTTTTATTCATGAGAAATGCAATTTCAGAACTGATATAGTTGAATTGCGCCGCAGGGAAACTTTTCTTATTTTTAATATTAGGTAAACCCAAATGCTGTCAATTTCTCATTTGCAATAGTGTTGCCAATATATATTTTTGGCTATCTCAAAAAGCGCACTATTTGTTTTAGCGGGGTTTTAAGAAATATACAATATTTTTATAAATTGATAATTAAAAAGTCTGTTTAATAAATTTTTAAAATTCTATGTGATAAATTTTACAAAAATTGGATTTTGTTTGAAATTTGTGCACAAAATTTTTTCAAATTTTAATTGGTAACTAAAATACAAACTCAAGTTTGATAAAGCGTTTTTAAATATTTTTGTTGGCCGATCGCACAAATTAATTATGCAATTTCCATTTAATGCTTTTTAGCGATTTTATGTGGTCTGATTATTCATAACTTTTTTTTAAAGTTGACATCACGTTTTTTATTTTAGCCCGCTACAAAATACGTGCGTCTCCTTGAAAATACTTTTTGAAATGGCATGTTGTAGAACTTGTCTGACCGTGTATTTCTATTTTTTTTCGGTACTACAACAAGTTGTACAACTAGTTGTATCGTGTCTTCCCTGCTTAACGTTTTCAGTACCCATTACTGACGTTTTTTATTCAGTGTAGTATCTTAAAATGCAATCGAAAATGCCATAAAATTTTGCAAATTATACACAAAGCAGCAATGAAATCATTGGTTAAAGTTGAGTTTAGTGACACAGCTCCGATCAGGTCAAAATTTTTACCACAGGTAGAACTTTTTATTGGGATTCCACAACAACTTTTTTTTTTGTCGGTCGGACCTATCTCGGGAGTTATTTCGGTTCAAAGTTCGAAATTGGACTTGCTTATAACTCCGTGATTTGTGGTCGGATTTGGACAGTAGGTGCACCATTAGAAAGGTATTAAAAAAATCTTTCATATGGCATTAAAAATTTTTATACCAATTAACCCATTGTGGCCCAATTAAATTTTTTTTAATTTTTAGAAGGTTCATTTTAACAAAAAAGGGTTTTATTTCATAACATTGCGTATATAACAATATAATTTGTACTTATTACTTTATTGTCGAGACTTACACCTTTCATTCAAGATATAGCTCGACCTCTTAACCCATCAAACAACAAAGTTATTGGGTACTCAAATAAACGGAAACTTTCTTAGGAATACAAACATGACTATAACGTACCAAAAAATGAAAAATTTTTTGAAAAAATCGCGCGATTTTTTCAAAAAATTTTTCGCCTGTGGCGCTTGTCGCAGAATACATAAAAAACCCCCAAAATTCATTAAATTTCAATTTTTTACAAAAAAAAAACACCAACTTTCACCAAAATAAAGCTTATGTACGCTATGTACCAAAAAATTAAAATTTATTTTTCAAAAAATCGCGTGAAACATATTTCTATAACCTAGTTAAAATTTAAAACTTAAAAATAAAGAGGGTCTATTTTAGCTTCATCTTCATCATTGGGTGGTGGACCCTTTTCACAATCCACAAACACAAAGTGGTTATTTTGTTCGAAACCTTGCTCTTCATCTTCGGATGATGACTTCTCTTCTTCCAAAGACAAGTCAATAAAATTACTATTATTTTTGTAATCAAAAACCCAAAATTATTTTCCTATTTAACCACTTTTTCATTTTCTTTCATTTTTTTCTTAACAAAAAAAAAGTTTAACCCCTTACAACTTTGCCCGTGTAAGGGCTAAATACAAAATTTGTACATCATACTCTCTATTACAATTATGTTAAATCAAATCATACCATTATATAAGCACTTTTTTGATATTCAAGGGTTTTTCCCGCAAAACTCGCTCTAAAAATATGAAAAATTTGAACCGGCTCGTAATGGGTTAATAAATATTAAAAAAATTGTATGTCATATTAAAGCCATTTCAATTACCTCTCCAATGGTGCTCATATTGTCCAGATCCGATAATAAATAGCGGAGATACGGGCAAGTCCATGTTTCAACTTTGACCCGAAATAGGGGTCTCCGACAAAAAAAATTTTTTTTTTTCCTATTCAGCCCAAAAAGTACTACCTGGGTGAAAAAAAAAAAATCGGAGCTGTGTCCCTAAACTCAACTTGTTCCAAATCATTTTCGTTGTTGCTTTGCGTGCTATTTTAAAATTTCGTTTTTACACACTAACCTAGTTTTATGAAAATATCAAATTTTTTCTTCGCGAAAGTTTCTTCAAAGAATTGTGAAAAATAAAAAATATCGCACTTGATTAACAAGATGGTAGAGGTGAAAAACTGTTTGTGGTTACATTTCAAGAGAATTTGAAAATCCGAATACATCATAGTAAGCAAATTCCATTTGAAAATATATTTACATTGTTTTTCTTACAAATTTTTGCAATTATTGGAAAAAGAAATCTGTTTTTTGAGTTAATAAGTGTGTTTGGGTACCCAAAAATTTGTACAAATTTGTACAAAGTTTTTACTGGAAGGTGTTTGTTTGTTTACACAATTACTCAGTAAGGAGAGAGGAAAAATAGAGAGTAAAGTGACAGTTCAATACCAGAGAACTTACAAGCAGGGCTGCCAGATGATTTTGATGAAAAATCGGCACTTTTTCCCAAAAAAGTCGGCAGTTTCGGCACTTTGATTTTAAAAAATCGGCAAAAAAAATCGTAATATTTAAGTTACTTTATATAAAAAATATGTGAAAAAGACATTTCGTGTAAAATAGTGTGTTTTAAGTTTAACAATTAGATGAGAATAAAGGCTTAAGAGATAAAAGAAATGATAATAAAAAAATGTAATTTTATGAATATTTTTTTGATACATATTCGGATATTATCTGACCAATACTATGTACATAAATTAATTTTACAGCTTTTAAAAATAGTTATTTTCCGAACTTAAGGTACCCGTACACCTTGAAATATTATGCAAATATTGGCCCTTTTTTTTAATCACTGGATTTATTTTATTTCGTTTAAATATTCACATTTTTTTTTTAATTTTCAAAATTTAATATATTTATCAAAATCTAATACTTATTCGCTAATATAATGTGAAAGAATTAAATTATATCATATCATATTATTATTAAATTTTGTAAAAATGTGAACACCGGGATTGAATTAAACTAAATCCAAAATAGATTTATATTATATTATTAGATTTAGCTTAATTTAATTTTAGAAATTGCGTTTTCGAAAAATTAAAATTTTTTCTTTCACATTATCCTAGCGAATAAGTGTAGAATTTGGATAAAAATATTAAATTGTGAAAATTAAAAAACAAAATGTGGATTTTCTAACAAAAGCTGTGTTTTTGAGTTAACTATATCCGTTAACTCATAAAAAAACTCAAAGTGCATAAAAACGCGTTTAAGACGAAAACTAACACATTACTTTTCGTATGGACGGTAACTTTCAACACGGATAATTATTAACGTTGAAAACTCAACGTTTATACATTAAATAAATAAATCTAAAAATAAATCCAGTGATTAAAAAAGGCCTATTATTACTAGGGCTCGTATATTCATGCATTTATAATCGTATTTTATGTACATAAGATGTACATTGTTGGAAAATATAAGAGAAACGATTCAAGTTTTTTCTAATTTTATTCTCGTTGCCTTTATTTTTAAAAATCAAAATAGTGGCTAAATTTGCCCCTAAAGGCGAGCATATGGTTCAGAAAATTGTACAGAATTTTAACGTAATGTTTGTTTTTTTATTTTGTCACTTATTTTAAGTGGGCGTGGCTTTTAACGAAAAATTAGCCATATCGACCTTTTATCAAATTACATAGTAAAATTTAGAGAGTACTGATCGGTTCTGTACAATCTGTATATTTTTGGAAATCCTATAAAATTTCTTGAAGTCTTCTTTTTCAGCTAACGATAACAAACATGAATTTACATGAACTTTCGAAATGTGAAAGATAGAATAATTTTCTTATTTATTAACACATTGTAAATCACCAAAAATTTAAATTTCGTGTTTTTGAGTTTGAAAAAAAAATCGGCATTTTTCGACCAAAAATCGGCAAATCGGTATTTTGCATATTTTTTAATAAAAAATCGGCAAAATGCCGAAAAATCGGCAATTCTGGCAGCCCTGCTTACAAGTTTTTACTGGATGAATTTTTATGTCTGTTCCCGTACTTTACCAAAGTTACACAAACTAGCCCAAAGGCGTTCCCGTACTCAAAATTGCGTGTAAATTGTTGTTGTTTGGGCTGTTTTGGGTTCCCGCGGGAACCCGCGGTAACGTACGGGAACGCACATTTTGCTAGTAAGAATTTGTAAGAAAAAAAACATATGATTGAAAACATATGATTAAAGAAACAAAACATTTGTCTAAATAATTTTGAAATAATTTTTGTAAAAATAAAAGATATTAAAATTTAAGCTTCTTTACGATGGAAGGAGTAAGTAAGTGATCATTTTATTAGGTTTTATTTATTAATCCAATAATTTGAATAGGTTTATTCGCAATCAGCTATGTTAATAACTGTTGCCAATTTAGCTATTTTCTCGGCAAATCTAGCGATATTTCAACTCGTTTAGCGGGATAAAATATAATTTAGCTATTAGCGGGAAAACCAGCGATTTTTCTTTTTAATACAGTCTAGACATTTTCTTAAGGCACATCTACACGAGAGAGAAAACTACTAGAGATAGAGCAAAAAACACCTCTAAATAGCTTAAATCATTCACAATAGAGCTAATTAGAGGTGTTTTTTGCTCTATCTCTAGCAGTTTTCTCTCTCGTGTAGATGTGCCTTTAGCATTTTTTTACATTTATTTTCTTGACAAAATTTTTGAATCATTATTATTCAGCGATTTATCGTTAAATTTTTATGGAAAACAAAAAAGTTCGAAAAGTTGGGCGATGTATCAATAATTTTTTAAAGGCACATCTACACGGTATAGAAATCTCGTAGAGTTTGCGCTAAATTTGTCATCTCTAATATTGTTGGCACTAATTTTTATCGTAGAAGTACCATCGCTAGTTGTCAAGTATTTGTTTTTATTTAAATTGTTGTATTTCAAAGAATAATTTTTTCTCAAAATACCAATAGGTGAGTTTAATAAATTTAAAAATTGTTAATAATTAAAGAAATTGTATATGACAGCAATTGTTAACGGTCTAGAGATTACATATCGTAGACTTATACAGAGCTGCATTTTCATGAAGTCTAGCGAGTTTTCTATCTATAGGTCCATTCGATTACTTTTCTCAATCAAGTCCAGTAAGAATTACTCAGTACAAACTTTCAGAGAGTAAGACAAGATTTACTCTCAAAATAAAATTTTCCCAAACATGTACGCGAACAGAAAATTTGCAACAATTTGCAAGTTTGTACACACAGCTGATTACAATACCAAATATACAAATAAATTTTAACTGGTCGCTATGAAAGAAGACAATTTTTGATGTTAAACCTTAAGCAGAACATTTTTAGAAGGTTTTCTTATCTTTTCCATAATTTATTTTGAAAGTTTTACTGCTTTGCATTTCCATAAAATATTATAATTGGAAAATAATTTTTTTTATTTACCATAAACAATCATATGTTTTCGTAACATGTTTTTTTCTGCTTGCAAATTCTTACTGGCAAAAATTTATCCAGTAAAAATTTGCAAGAAAAAGAAGAAGACTTAGAAACTCTCAACATAGAACTGTCACTTTATTCTCTCTTTTTTCTTTCTGATTACTGAGTATTTGTGTTAACGAACGCCATCCAGTAAAAATTTGTACAAATTTGTACAAATTATCCAGTAATCGAATGGACCTTATATAGTTTTCAATTATCTATATAGAAAATTGCTAGAGATGTTGTTAGTTGATTTCTTGCAAAAAGTGAAATTTTAAAAATTTTGAGTTAATATCCTCTTGTTGATCAAATGCGATATGTATCATGAAGTTATCATGAGAAGTATCACGAGAATATTTAGTTTTTTTCTCATTCACATTTCTTTCATGAGATGATGAAATGAGCGTATCGTTTGAACATTTCTTCATTTTTGTTTTTTCTTATTTCTTTCTTTTCATGAAAATGAGATATGTGATCTAAAAGAAATGAACATAAATGAGAAAGAAACATATTCGTAGTTTTTCTTTCGTGTACGTTGATACAAGAATAAAAATGAACACTTCGTGGTGTGAAAATACGAACTCTGCTTTTAACCCTATATGGCCCACTAAGCTCGGTTATACTCATAAAGAATTGAATTGAAAATTGGGTATCAAATGCAAGCTTTTGGAGACGCATCTATCAGGATACAAAACATGTCCGGGAATGAATTCCTTCAACAAAAGTTGTATTAACTAGAATTTAATGAATTCCTTGATGAATGAGTGCATTAAATTTTGTAAGGGGAAAAAAATTAATGTTAAAAAGTGTCTAAAAAAATTTGTTGAACCCTTCGGCAACAAAAAATTATGCACCGTTTGCATTTCAGATATTTTATTAGTACTAGTTTTATTTTCTCAATTTTTTATATATTTAATACTTTTTGTTTATGTTTTAGGGGCTTTACAAGAAATGTCAATCCTGCAAGACGAACATTCCTTTTATGATTATATCCTTATTTTCTAAGATTTTGTTTTTTTTTTTAATTTAGATTAAATAAATAAATTGGTTTTATACAAAATTATTATCTATTTATGCATACACTATCACATTCCAGGTGATACGCAACACGTGCGTATCTTTACATTAATTGTGTTTTTTTGTTTCAATAATCAGTCCACGTTCTGATGATACTTAAGTTTAAGGATTATTATTGCTTATGGCTGGTTTACACTATAAGATTTTCGGTACGATTTTCCTTTAGTACACATACAAAACCTAAACGGAAAATCTTATAGTGTAAACCAGCCTCAACAAGTATCAAATTAATTATGATGTAGATGCAACTAAATTCAGTCAGACGCAAATAAGATGCTGCAAAAAGCATCTACATTTCATTACAAAGCGTTTTTAAACTTGTAAAACAGGAAGAATGATAAACTATTAGTTGGGTTTACACATCGGTGCCACAGCCTTCTTGATAACCCTCATCCGGCGAGTTACGATTGGTGCTGATTAACGCTCTTTTAATAGCCGCAACGGGTGGCAGTACTGGTACCCCTCCCTTTTGCCACACCCGTATCGTTTTTGCATTTACCGATGCTGAACTGGACAAAGCATTGTTGTAAATTGGTGCACTTCGGGAACTGTTTGCTTCAAAGCCCGTTGTTGGTTTTTGTCTAGGCAGCGTTCGACTTGAAAGTGGTGGACTATTACTTCTGCTACAACTACCTGACGTGAAAGTCGCTCGCGTAAGAGGGTTACCAACTCCAGGTCTACCTAAAGTGTATCCCAACAGTTGCTTTTGTAAAGAGTTCATTTGTAAGTGATGGTGTAGCTGCAGTTCAGCCCCAGGCACAACTGGTAGACCATAATCGTTAGGATAACCTCCCATTACTATTCCAGAACCAGAGTTAGAAAGATTTGTGGTTGTTGTCGATGCTGTAGATTCCGTATTTATATTGCAGCTGCTGTCATTCCATTGCAGGCTATGATTTATGCTAGTGCGTGGAAATGTTTTACAGAAGTTATCCGCACTGTTGCTGCTGTTATGCATATCGTAGAGTTGCGTTGCATTTATAATAGGTGTTTTATCTGAATAACGCCGGAGAAACAAATCATCCACTGATGAGGCACAGGCCACTGCCGTAATATTGTCCCATAGCCCAGATGGATGCAAAGGACCACAACCACCAGCACGTTTATATTCCCCATTTGTCGTCTGCCCAGCTAGTTCAGCTGCTAGAGCTTTAGTAAGGATGGGTGGTATCTTGAGATCTGTAAAGTCTTCGCCTTCATAACGTTTAGTATCGTTTATTAAATCCGGATTATTGCAAGCTGAAGCAGTAGGTGATATGAAGCAAGAAGCTGTGGCCAAAACAGTTGCAGTCATATCGTAACTATTTGTAGCATATTTCGTATCCGATAGTCGAGCTGGCTTTTGCAATGGATTTGCACTTTGTACTGATGCGTTGTCTCTTTCTTTACGATGTATATCATCTGTGACTATTTTCAAATTGACGTTAGGATTTGAGATGCCAAGTGTACCATTAACTACATTTGGGTGTGTCTTGTTTATGATCATATTTTGTGGGTTAATACTTGTTATAACTTCCATATGGTTGAGCGTTTTGCTAGTGTTATAAGTTTCACGTTTTAGCCTCATCAAAATAAACACAACAAAAAGTAGTACGAATACTATGAGCGCAACTAAAGCGGCACTTAATCCAACTATATGGCCACTACCCAGGGACGCCATACCAGCTGCTCGCATCTTAATATGTAATGTGTAATTTGCTTCGGAGGAACCGGCACGATTTTCTGCGACACAAAAGAACTCACTCGAGTCGATTTCCTGAGCACTTGTCAGCTCTAATCCGGAGGTTTTTTCAAACCCACCGTGTTCTAAAATATACAATCTTTGATGGGAGCTGAAGGCGGTATTGTTGTTTAGCAAACGTCCATTCCAATACCAGTTAATAGTAGGAGCAGGAACTGCTTTGGCTCTACATAGTATTGAGATATTTTCACCCATAACGGCTTCTACGTAATGATTTGATGGCAATATTTCTGGTTTACATGCGAAGTCCTCAATACTTAGTTCGGAAAAAGTTTGGTCTAAAACTCTTTCAGGGCCACCAGCACACACTGGTTCTACGGGGTACGGTATGTTTTTTTGCATTAACCACAACTTTGCATCACGTAGCCTACAATCGCACATCCAGGGATTGTCATGCAGCTCGATACCATGCAATCGACTCAACGTTTTTATTATGTTCGGTACTAACTCACTCAACTTGTTGCTATTTAATCGCAAAAGTGTAAGACGATTTAAGCCCTCAAACGCCTGAGCAGCTATAAGTTGTATTTCGCAATGCGATAGGTCCAGTTTATGTAGTGCTGGTGTGTCTACGAATGAGTTAGGTTCAATCTTTTGTATATGATTCGATGCTATTGTTAGGTCCCGCAATGAAGATATATAGCTTAAAGCCATGGATGGTACTGAAACCAAGAGATTTTGCGATAAATCTAATTCGACAAGATTTGTGAGACCTTTAAAAGTTTGTGGTTCAATGTGTTCTATTCTGCAATTGCGCAGATATAGTTTTTGCAGATTCAAAAGATTAGTTCGTACAAACTGCTCATCCAGAAGTGTTTGCAACTTATTCCCCGACATATCCAGTACTTGCGTTGAAGGATCTATATTGTCTGGTATTTGTTGCAAGAGCCGGTCAATACATTCCACAGTCTGTTTGCCGCCCTTCCATTTGCAAGCACACACAGTCTGACAAGTACTCATTTGTTGGTGATTGACAATTAGAGTATTATCAGCTGATTTCTGAGGCTGTTCGTGAAAAGGGTCTAAATATTCATCTGATACTGTGGCACTGTCTATCATCACGTAAATGTTGCTGCTAGCATTGTCCATGTACTGAACTTTGCGATGGCGGGAGCTAGTCGCATGAAGATTTGGATCGGCGGGATAGGATGTTGCTAACATTTTTTCTTGGTGGTATATTGTGCCACCATCATAATGCTTTACTTTCCGAGCACGATTGTAATGCGACGAAGAGAACACATTCGGTGTTAAATGTAAAACTAACAGATGAATAAGAACTGTCATTTTTAAGTTTGGCATTTTTATAAGTTAATTAATGACTTAATAATATCAGAAGTAGGGAATGAAATTTAAAACACTGGTATCCTTTGGTTGTAATCAGCTTTGGGTTCACAATTTATTGTTTTAATTAGTTTTTTATTTGTTCGAGTTATAAGTGATGTTTTCACTACTTTCTATTTCACATTAATTTATATAACACTAGTAAATCAATTAAGTTTAAGATGTTATATATGTACGTTTCCTTTTGACTTTTATGTATGAATATTTTTACTTGAGCATATATTTTTTGGAATTTCTGCTTTTAAATTTATAAACTTATAACGTATAAATAACTTTTCCCATGTATATTTTTAAAATATTTTCTCTTCTTAAACGCAAGGTTTATTAATGCAGCACAATCTCTTCTTGTTTGTTATATATTATTGTACCATCTCTGATTGCCCTGGTAACGGTAATTAAATACAACCACATTTTTCAATATTCTACATTCATCATAGTTACACAAAATAATAATTAAAAGCCATCTTTTTAAAGTTTTCTTAGCCGAACTCTATAAAGTTTTAGTTTTTACGCTTCGGTATGGATGATTGAGTTTTTTGTCTTTATTTTAAATCTTAATTTTTGGTCAAAAACAACAACAAGAAAATGTATATACATATTTTTTTCTTTTTACGCGATTTAACTGTCCAAAACACCCAAACCTTTGGCCAATGCAAATCAAGACGAACTGAAGTCGACAAACATAAGGCAATCCCTAAGTGAGAACGTTTCGCATCGTTTCATTTCTTTTAGCTTTCGACTAGTCATGCTCAGTACACATCAGTGATGTGATTTGTGGCACAATTGTGCCAGTTTTGGTGCAATCGAAGATTGATTGGTACCATGGATGGTAACCGAAACGATGCGGTTATCGGTAAGGGTAACGCTATTTTAGATTATTTCGGTAACGGTATTTTAAGGGTAACGCTATTTCATTTGTTTCGGTATCGGTATTTTAAGGACAACGGTTTTTTAGTTATTTCGGTAACGGTATTTTAAGGATAACGGTTTTCTGATTATTTCGGTAACGGTATTCTAAGGTTAACGGTATTTAAGTTATTTCGGTAACGGTATTTTAAGGATAACGGTAGTCAGTTATTTTGATGCATCCCGCAATTTTTTTACAAAAAACAAACGAGATTAAAAACAGAACCATCTTAATGTACGAAAAATACTAAATAATAATGTACAATTACCAAAAACAGAAAATTCAAAAAAAAGGTTACGGTATTTTAATGGTATCGATATTTCATTTATTTCGGTATCGGTATTTTAAGGATAACGGTATTTCAGTTATTTCGGTAACGGTATTTTAAGGATAACGGTATTTCGGTTATTTCGGTAACGGTATTTTAGGGTTAACGGTAGTCAGTTGAAAGGGTTTTGAATCGATAACGGTATTGCCTGCCAACCCTGATTGGTACACTGGCACAATCAATAATATTTTTTTACATTTTCTAATCTCGAAAAATGTTAAGCTGCTAACACACGAAGGAAAATTCGTCAGAACATGTGTTTCTATTTTATTTACATTTTTTAATACAGACCATGCTACACACACAACAAAACCTCAAACGGAACATCAGTTCTGTTTGTTTGTCGAACTAACCACATCAAATATGCGCGGAAGGAAATCAAATTTAATTAATTTGTTAATTGTTCATATCGTCGTTGCGCCTAAGAAAATAGCTGTCTGTTTTTCCCCAACTTTACAGGAGAGCAAATAAACTGTTTAATTTTGTAATTTCGCGATATTTTTTTAATGTTATATTTTCTATTTATTCCTCTACCACTTTCCCATAATTATACCACAAAAAAAAAAATCCAGCTTTTTAAGGCGCACAGGCGCTATTAAAGAGTTTTCCCAAAAACTAGACATAGCTGTTTCTAATTTGCCATTTGATGTACCTTAATTTAGCTTTTTATACAAATAAAGGGTTCTTCAATAAGAGCGCTACAAAAGTTTTTTTTTATATAAAACAAAAACGGTTTTGGATATCAAATTCTTTATTCCTGTGAAAGTACGTTCGATGCCATGCTTGCACTGGCAAACCACTTCTTGCACGCTTGCAGAAGTCCAGACGCTGAACCCAATTTTCGACGGTTTTCAAGTATAAATCGGCCGATATTCGTACGAAGTTCATCAATCGTCGCTGGCTTGTTGGCATAGACTATAGATTTGACGTAGCCCCACAGGAAATAGTCAAACGGAGTCAAATCGCACGACCGAGGCGGCCAATCGACTGGACCATTTCGTGAGATAACACGTTCTCCAAACTTGGTTTGCAATAAATTGATTGTGACATTCGCTGTGTGGCTTGTGGCGCCGTCCTGTTGGAACCACATGTCCTCCAAGTCCATATCATCCAATTGGGGCCAAAAATATTCGGTTATCATTGAACGGTAGCGATTCCCATTCACAGTAACGTGCCGGTCTTGATCATCACGGAAGAAGTACGGCTCAATGACGCCGCCGGCCCATAAACCGCACCAAACCGTAATTTTTTCCGGATTCAATGATGACTCATGGAGTACGTGTGGATTGCTGTCTGACCAATAACGCATATTTTGTTTATTGACGAAGCCATTCATTATGACGACCATAAATTGGACGTAGCGCTCTTAACGTTGAGGCCACTGACTCCGAATGTCGGTGGTAAATTTTAATAATTTCGACTTGTTGTTGGCTCGAGAGAAATGTTGAAGAGAAATGTCAAAAGAGCGGCAAGAAATATGGCGTCGTTTGCGGTCCCTGCCAAAAAAGGGGAGGAGCCAAAAAGGGGAGGTGCCAAAAAAGGGGACGGGCCAAAAATGGGAGGAGCCAAAAAGGGGAGGGGCCAAAAATGTATTTTATTAAAAATTATTTTATTAAAAATTTATTTTATTAAAAATTTATTTTATTAAAAAATTATTTTATTAAAAATTATTTTATTAAAAATGTATTTTATTAAAAATTTATTTTATTAAAAATTTATATTCCCGACTAAAAAAGATGATATATAATCATATATCACCATATATAAACCAATATATACGTCCATATCTAATTTGATCCGAATATTGGAATATATAATTATATCAAGCGAGATAAGCATGTTATCTCACCTGATACAATTTGATCCGAAAAATGGGTCTATCTAACTGCATCAAATTATATATAAATACATATAATTTGATGAAGATTTTCAAAGAAAATTTTAGTAAATATTATTGAGATCACTTATTTCATTCATATTAAATCTAATGCTTAATGTTTAGAACAATTTTTGCTAATAAACTTGGAAATAGGTGACAAAATAAAACATTACAAAAATTTGTCGGAACAACTTTTTCTAGGTTAGAGTTTTTATCTTTCTTATAAAATAACTGAATTAACTAATTAGAAATTTATTAATTCAGTTTGAGGCCAATTTCCTTATTATGAATTAATATAAGTATTTTTTTTTTTTTAAACTGCTATTTTTCTTAATCGGGATACTCTCCTGACAAATACTTCACAGAGTTTTTGCTTTCAAAAAACCTCTACACTTTCAGGAATGAAAAGACGATCGTTTCGTCTCGACCTTTATTTCGACCTTTAATTCCACAATGAAAAAAAAAAATTCCTTTATTTATTTCTTTAAAATTATTTTGAGTTTAATAAAGAGTATTTCGCTAACTATTTGGAAAATATATGTTAAATTCAATTATAAACATTTATTTATATGTCAAAGTGCAAAATTCAAAACCAGATCCACAATTTCGGAGTTTTTTTTAAATTTTTATAGTGCAATTAAACTTTATAAAATTTTGTGTAGTTAGATATCATGTCAGATAAATTTATACATAAAATTAATACAATTTTATATTAACTTTGTTTTATATTTTGATATAAGATTGTTTAGAGAAGCTTATACGCCATTATATATAATTATGTATAAACTATATTTGCAGATCTCTTAATATATGCCTGGAGACCAAATCGCATATGATTATATATAACGTCATTTCAAACATATTTATAAAACCAAAGTGTTAATATAAACGTATATGGTCATATAAAGCCACACATATAAACATTTATAATTATATCAAATCATATAAGATTATATGAAAACTTTTTTAGTCGGGTTATTAAAAATTTATTTTAATAAAATAAATATTAAAAATTTATCAAAGGAATTAAATATGCTAAAAATCCCAAACGTATTTAACAATTTGTGAAAAATAATCCGCTGCAGGCATGTCCCTATCCGGATTTCATTCTTGCCTAAGGAAATCGTCAGGGGACGACGTTTTTAGAATTTCTGGAAATATTTGTTAAGTTAAATTACAAACTCAATGAGAATTTTTTGTTCTCGTCTAGGAGCGTTATTAAACATTTAAAATATCAAAGAAAAAACAAAAACAACAACAGAAAATTTTCCACAATTTGCTTTGTCATCTTCCAATGTACTACTCTGTTGTTTTGACAGATCTAGCAATGTAGTGACATCCATTCATGTAGAAACAACAATAGAGAACAATGTTTTCTAAAGTACTGACAATGTTTTCTAAAGTACCGACACTTTAGAAAACATTGTTCTCTATTGTTGTTTCTACATGAATGGAAAATTTATTTTATAAAAAATTTATTTAATTAAAAATTAATTTTATGAAAAATTAATTTTATTAAAAATTTATTTTATTAAAAATTTATTTTATTAAAAATTTATTTTATTAAAAAATATTTTATTAAAAATATATTTTATTAAAAATTTATTTTATTAAAAATTTATTTTATTAAAAATTTATTTTATTAAAAAATTATTTTATTAAAAATTAATTTTATTTAAAATTTATTTTATTAAACATTTATTTTATTAAAAATTATTTTATTAAAAATTTATTTCATTTTTAAAAAATGATTTTATTAAAAATTTATTTTATTTAAAATTTATTTTATTTAAAATTGATTTTAATAAAATAAATATTACAAATTTATTTCATTTTTAAAAAACGATTTTATTAAAAATTTATTTTATAAAAAATTTATTTTATTACAAAAAAATTTATTTTACGAAAATTAATTTTATTAAAAATTTATTTTATTAAAAAATATTTTATTAGAAATTTGTTTTATTAAAAATTTATTTTATTAAACATTTATTATATTAAAAATTTATTTTATTAAAAAATTATTTTTTTAAAAATTTATTTTATTAAAAAATATTTTATTAGAAATTTGTTTTATTAAAAATTTATTTTATTAAACATTTATTATATTAAAAATTTATTTTATTAAAAAATTATTTTATTAAAAATTTATTTTATTAAAAAATTATTTTATTAAAAATTTATTTTATTAAAAATGTATTCCCGACTAAAAAAGTTTTCATATAATCTTATATGATTTGATATAATAATAAATGTTTATATGCGTGGCTTTATAGAGAAGAATATATCATTAAGAAGTTAATGAAAAAAATAATTGCAAATTGTGACCGCTTTTATCCAGTATTGTTTATATTTGAAATTTTCGGCAAGCTCTTTCTTTAATATTTTGTCGCAAGTCCTTTGTTCTTTAAAACAGATTTTAAGCGAGATGGAATGCTTTCCACGAGATTTTTAATAGTTTGAGGTGGAATATTAGCCCATTCCGCTGAAACTCCTGGCCAAAGATCATCTAAGTTGGTCGGGGCTCGTTCGCATTGCGAGAGTCTTCTTTTGACAATTGCCCACCAATTCTCGATGGGGTTCAAATCGGGGCTCTGACCTGGACACTTCAAAAACTGGAAAAACTACACTTGGATATCACAAATTGAACAAAATTTATTAATACAGATTTAAAAATATTCAAATATGTATCCACTTTAGTCCACTACTGTAGTTATGTAAAATACCTAATTAAATTAGAAATAACTTACATGCAGCGCATTACTAGCTGATTTGGTTTCATATATTATATATATATTTTATTGTCTGCGACTCATCCTATATCAAGCAGAGCAGGGTTGCATTTCACATGTTTTTTGCGAAAACTTTTTCGATGCGAGAAATACAGAAACAGGGTGCAGATAAATGTAAAAGTTAAACATATCAATTCATACATAAAATTTAAGGCTCTCATGCATAAACTTTTCTTAATTTTTCGTTAAGGAATACAATTTCTAAAGTATTCTTTTTTCTTATTAAACGTCTATTAAAAAATTTCATGCATAATCGTTAAATAACAGTTTGTTAATTTCTCGTTTTATTCTGGCAACTCCCTTATAAAATGTGTCTCCACTTCAGTATGAATGAGGTTTAACCCATTTGGCGACTTTAGGAATTTCAGTTTTTGTTTTAGTTCTGGCTACCCCACAACCAAAATATCAAATAAATTAGTCTATAATTAAATATTAAATAAATTACACTGGTTTTATAAATATGTTTGATATGATAATCATATGTTATTTGGTCTCCAGCCATATATTAAGAGATTTGCAAATATAGTTTATACATAATTATATATAATGGCGTATAAGCTCCTATAAACACAGGTAGAAATTGTGTGTGGTAACAAAAAAGAAGCACTGGTGGACCGCGGTCTAATAAAAAGAAGTACTGGCAAACCACTAAATTTGGACACTTTATCAACACTTGAAATGGTGACTTTACAGCGCTTTTTTTCCTAAAATATTATTTTATTTTTGAAACAGAAGCGAGTGAATATTTAAATAATTTTTGACTCCACAATACAATAACTCCAAGAATCATCTATTTTTAGAGTAATTTGAAATTCTTCAGTGATGAGGGCTCATAATTTGATGGCAGAGAAAACATTTGATTTTTGTGTTTCTTGGTGCCATCTCAGTACTTTGCAAAGAATTAAATAGATCAGTGTTATCATTTGGGTGCCAGGAAAGCACTTTAGTTTTTTTATTTGGGCGTTGGGAAAGCATTTGATTTTTATGTTTCTGGGTGCTTTCTCAGGGCTTTGTAAAGCATTGGCACCACCGTGGGACGGTGTTATCATTTGGGCGTTGGGAAAGCCCTGTTAACAAGCACTAATACCACCCATTTCGTTGCTTTGTCAGTGCTGGCCCCTTTGTAATTTTCTACCTGGGCAATCTTATATCAAAATATATAACAAAGTTAATAGAAAATTGTATTAATTCTATATGTAATTATATCTGACATGATATCTAATTATAAAAAATTTTATAAAGTTTAATTGCACTATAAAAATTTAAAAAAAACTCACAAATTGTGGATCTGGATCATCCTGAAGATGCTACAGAATGAAGTAGCGAAATATCGAAAATAAAAAACTATTTATATTTAAAAAACAAACCTTAAGCTCAAGGAAATTGTGAAGTTTATAATTGAATTTAACATATATTTTTCAAATAGTTGGCAAAATACTCTTTATTAAAATAAAAATAATTTTAGAGAAATAAAAAAGAAAAAATTTGTATTTTCATTGTGGAATTAAAGGTCGAAATAATTATTTTTATTTTTAAATTTAAAAATAAAAATTAGACAAACATATGTTGAAATAAATATGGTTTAAGTTCATTTATTTTTCCGTGAAAAAAAAAATTAATTGTGGAGGTTAATTTTTTTTATTTTATAAGAAAGACACATTTTATAAGAAAGACCAAAACTCTAGCCTAGAAAAAGTTGTTCCGACAAATTTTTGTAATGTTTTATTTTGTCAGCTATTTCCAAGTTTATTAGGAAAAATGTATCTAAATATTAAGCATTAGTATTTAATACGAATGAAATAAGTGATCTCAACAATATGTACTAAAATATTCTTTGAAAATCTTGATGAAATTATATGTATTTATATATAATTTGATGCAGTTAGATAGACCCATTTTTCGGATCAAATTGTATCAGGTTAGATAACATGCGTATCTCGCTTGATATAATTATATATTCCAATATTCGGATCAAATTAGATATGGACGTATATATGGGTTTATATATGCTGATATATGATTATATAACATATTTTTTAGTCGGGTTTTATTAAAAATTTATTTTATTAAAAATTTATTTTATTATAAATTTATTTTATTTAAAATTTATTTTATTAAAAATTTATTTTATTAAAAATTTATTTTATTAAAAATTTATTTTATTAAAAATTTATTTTATTAAAAATTAATTTTATTTTTAAAAAATGATTTTATTAAAAATTTATTTTATTTACAATTTATTGTATTAAAAATTAATTTTATTAAAAATTTATTTTATTAAAAAATATTTTATTAAAAATTTATTTTATTAAAAAATTATTTTATTAAAAATTTATTTTATTAAAAATAAATTTTATTAAAAATTTATTGTATTAAAAATTTATTGTATTAAAAATTTATTTTATTAAAAATTTATTTTATTAAAAATTTTATTTTATTAAAAATTTATTTTATTAAAAAATTACCCAGTCAGAAATCGCCAGTGGTACAAAAAATCAAGCACTGGCATACCACTGGGTAACCACGGTATTAAAAATAAATGACTGGCAGAACACTCATTTGGGACGCTTTGCCAGCGTTTGCGAAAAGCGTTTTACCAGTATTTGTTTTACAAAAATTTCGGTGGTTTATAAAAAAAAACACTGGCAAAGAATTGGCTTAGAGTGATATGCCAAGGTTTGCAACCAGTGGTTATCCAGTGCTACCTAGCCAATGCTACCAGGCGTACAAAAATCAATTCATTGGAAAACCAATGATTTTATAAAAATGCTGACGCTTCGTTAAAAAATGTTTGTAGTCGGAAGGTTCCGAGTTCAAATCCGGTTGCAAGCAAAAAATTTTTTTTGCATTTTTTTTAAAGTGTGTGAAGATAAATTCGAAAGTTATCGAAAGTTAAATTCGATAACTGTGACGCTAAGTGTGAAGTTAAATTCGAAAAACATAATAAAAAATCAGCGCTAAAAATTCAAAAGTGTCGCTAATTGTGAAATTAAATTCGAGAAAAACGCAAAAGTGACGCTAAGTGTGAAGTTAAATTTGAAAAAAAGAAAATACCTACGGACAAAACACAAAAGTGACGCTAAGTGTGAAGTTAAATTCGAAAAAAGGAAATACGGGAAAAGCGCAAAAGCGACGCTAACTATGAAATTAAATCCGAAAATTCATAAAAAATTGAATTTGACACATATAACTGAGTGTTGAGAAGGAAATCGCTCTGGAGGATTTTGGCGATTGTGGCCATACTGGACGAGGTACACATATGAGTGATACCTCCAATTAAAGGCCTTACCATACTATACTCAAATATTAATGCACCTTTTCCGAATTGTTTTTCAGAAAACTTTGAAAATATTTTGAATTTCACACATATAACTGACTGTTGAGAGTGAAATCGCTCTGGAGGATTTTGGCGACTGTGGCCATACTGGACGAGGTACACACATGGGGGATACCTCCAATTAAAGGCCCGACCTTACTTTACTCAAATATTAATGCACTTTTTCCGAATTGATTTTCAGAAAACTTTGAAAATTTTTTGAATTTCACACATATAACTGATTGTTGAGAATGAAAACGCTGTGGAGGATTTTGGCCACTGTGGCCATACTGGACGAGGTACACATATGAGTGATACCTCCAATTAAAGGCCTTACCATACTGTACTCAAGTATTAATGCACCTTGTCCGAATTGTTTTTCAGAAAACTTTTAAATTTTTTGAATTTCACACATATAACTGACTGTTGAGAATGAAAACGCTGTGGACGAGGTACACATATGAGTGATACCTCCAATTACAGGCATTACCATACTATACTCAAATATTAATGCACTTTTTCTGAATTGTTTTTCATAAAACTTTTAAAAGTTTTTGAATTTCACACATATAACTGACTGTTGAGAATGAAATCGCTGTGGAGGATTTTGGCCACTGTGGCAATACTGGAAGAGGTACACATATAGGTGATACCTCCAATTAAAGGCCTTACCATACTGTACTCAAATATTAATGCACTTTTTCCGAATTGATTTTCAGAAAACTTTGAAAATTTTTTGAATTTCATACATATAACTGACTGTTGATAATGAAAACGCTGTGGAGGATTTTGGAAATTTTTTGAATTTCACACATATAACTGACTGTTGAGAGTGAAATCGCTCTGGAGGATTTTGGCGACTGTGGCTATACTGGACTAGGTACACACATGTGGGATACCTCCAATTAAAGGCCCGACCTTACTTTACTCAAATAATAATGCACTTTTTCCGAATTCATTTTCAGAAAACTTTGAAAATTTTTGGAATTTCACACATATAACTGACTGTTGAGAATGAAAACGCTGTGGAGGATTTTGGCCACTTTAACCATACTGGACTAGGTACACATATGAGTGATACCTCCAGTTAAAGGCCTTACCATACTGTACTCAAATATTAATGCACTTTTTCCGAATTGAATTTCAGAAAACTTTGAAAATTTTTTGAATTTCACACATATAACTGACTGTTGAGAATGAAAACGCTGTGGAGGATTTTGGCCACTGTGGCCATACTGGACGAGGTACACATATGAGTGATACCTCCAATTAAAGGCATTACCATACTATACTCAAATATTAATGCACCTTTTCCGAATTGTTTTTCAGAAAACTTTTAAAATTTTTTGAATTTCACACATATAACTGACTGTTGAGAGTGAAATCGCTCTGGAGGATTTTGGCGACTGTGGCCATACTGGACGAGGTACACACATAAGGGATACCTTCAATTAAAGGCCCGACCTTACCTTACTCAAATATAAATGCACTTTTCCCGAATTGATTTTCAGAAAACTTTGAAAATTTTTTGAATTTCACACATATAACTGACTGTTGGAATGAAATCGCTCTGGAGGATTTTGGCGACTGTGGCCATACTGAACGAGGTACACATATGAGTGATACCTCCAATTAAAGGCCTTACCATACTGTACTCAAATATTAATGCACTTTTTCCGAATTGATTTTCAGAAAACTTTGAAAATTTTTTGAATTTCACACATATAACTGACTGTTGAGAATGAAAACGCTGTGGAGGATTTTGGCCACTGTGACCATACTGGACGAGGTACACATATGAGTGATACCTCCAATTAAAGGCCCGACCTCACTTTACTCAAATATTAATGCACTTTTTCCGAATTGATTTTCAGAAAACTTTGAAAATTTTTTGAATTTCACACATATAACTGACTGTTGAGAATGAAAACGCTGTGGAGGATTTTGGCCATTGTGGCCATACTGGACGAGATACATATATGAGTGATACCTCCAATTACAGGCCTTACCATACTATACTCAAATATTAATGCACCTTTTCCGAATTGTTTTTCAGAAAACTTTGAAAATTTTTTGAATTTCACACATATAACTGACTGTTGAGAGTGAAATCGCTCTGGAGGATTTTGGCGACTGTGGCCATACTGGATGAGGTACACACATGAGGGATACCTCCAATTAAAGGCCAGACCTCACTTTATTCAAATATTAATGCACTTTTTCCGAATTGATTTTCAGAAAACTTTGAAAATTTTTTGAATTTCACACATATAACTGACTGTTGAGAATGAAAACGCTGTGGAGGATTTTGGCCACTGTGGCCATACTGGACGAGATACATATATGAGTGATACCTCCAATTACAGGGCTTACCATACTATACTCAAATATTAATGCACCTTTTCCGAATTGTTTTTCAGAAAACTTTGAAAATTTTTTGAATTTCACACATATAACTGACTGTTGAGAGTGAAATCGCTCTGGAGGATTTTGGCGACTGTGGCCATACTGGACGAGGTACACACATGAGGGATACCTCCAATTAAAGGTCCGACCTTACCTTACTCAAATATTAATGCACTTTTGCCGAATTAATTTTCAGAAAACTTTTAAAATTTTTTGAATTTCACACATATAACTGACTGTTGAGAATGAAAACGATGTGGAGGATTTTGGCCACTGTGGCCATACTGGACGAAGTACACATATGAGTGATACCTCCAATTAAAGGCCCGACCTTGCTTTACTCAAATATTGATGCACTTTTTCCGAATTGATTTTCAGCAAACTTTGAAAATTTTTTGAATTTCACAAATATAAATGACTGTTGAGAATGAAATCGCTCTGGAAATCAATTCGGAAAAAGTGCATTAATATTTGAGTATAGTATGGTAAGGCCTGTAATTGGAGGTATCACTCATATGTGTACCTCGTCCAGTATGGCCACAGTGGCCAAAATCCTCCACAGCGTTTTCATTCTCAACAGTCAGTTATATATGTGAAATTCAAAAAATTTTCAAAGTTTTCTGAAAAACAATTCAGAAAAAGTGCATTAATATTTGAGTACAGTATGGTAAGGCCTTTAATTGGAGGTATTACCTATATGTGTACCTCGTCCAGTATGGCCACAGTGGCCAAAATCCTCCACAGCGATTTCAGTCTCAACAGTCAGTTATATGTGTGAAATTCAAAAAATTTTCAAAGTTTTCTGAAAACAATTCGGAAAAAGTACATTAATATTTAAGTAAAGTAAGGTCGGGCCTTTAATTGGAGGTATCACTCATATGTGTACCTCGTCCAGTATGGCCACAGTGGCCAAAACCCTCCACAGCGTTTTCATTCTCAACAGTCAGTTATATGTGTGAAATTCAAAAAATTTTAAAAATTTTCTGAAAATCAATTCGGAAAAAGTGCATTAATATTTGAGTACATAATGGTAAGGCCTTTAACAGGAGGTATCATTCATATGTGTACCTCGTTCAGTATGGCCACAGTCGCTAAAATCCTCCACAGCGTTTTCATTCTCAACAGTCAGTTATATGTGTGAAATTCAAAAAATTTTCAAAGTTTTCTGAAAATCAATTCGGAAAAAGTGAATTAATATTTGAGTACAGTATGGTAAGGCCTTTAATTGGAGGTATCACTCATATGTGTACCTCGTCCAGTATGGCCACAGTGGCCAAAATCCTCCAGAGCGATTTCATTCTCAACAGTCAGTTATATGTGTGAAATTCAAAAAATTTTAAAAGTTTTCTGAAAATCAATTCGGAAAAAGTGCATTAATATTTAAGTACAGTATGGTAAGGCCTTTAACTGGAGGTATCACTCATATGTGTACCTAGTCCAGTATGGTTACAGTGGCCAAAATCCTCCACAGCGTTTTCATTCTCAACAGTCAGTTATATGTGTGAAATTCAAAAAATTTTCAAAGTTTTCTGAAAATCAATTCGGAAAAAGTGCATTAATATTTGAGTACAGTATGATAAGGCCTTTAATTGGAGGTATCACCTATATGTGTACCTCGTCCAGTATGGCCACAGTGGCCAAAATCCTCCACAGCGATTTCATTCTCAACAGTCAGTTATATGTCTGAAATTCAAAAAATTTTCAAAGTTTTCTGAAAATCAATTCGGAAAAAGTGCATTAATATTTGAGTACAGTATGATAAGGCCTTTAATTGGAGGTATCACCTATATGTGTACCTCGTCCAGTATGGCCACAGTGGCCAAAATCCTCCACAGCGATTTCATTCTCAACAGTCAGTTATATGTCTGAAATTCAAAAAAATTTAAAAGTTTTCTGAAAATCAATTCGGAAAAAGTGCATTAATATTTAAGTAAAGTAAGGTCGGGCCTTTAATTGGAGGTATCACTCATATGTGTACCTCGTCCAGTATGGCCACAGTGGCCAAAATCCTTCACAGCGATTTCATTCTCAACAGTCAGTTATATGTCTGAAATTCAAAAAAATTTAAAAGTTTTCTAAAAATCATTTCGGAAAAAGTGCATTAATATTTAAGTAAAGTAAGGTCGGGCCTTTAATTGGAGGTATCACTCATGTGTGTACCTCGTCCAGTATGGCCACAGTCGCCAAAATCCGCCAGAGCGATTTCACTCTCAACAGTCAGTTATATGTGTGAAATTCAAAAAATTTTAAAAGTTTTCTGAAAAACAATTCGGACAAGGTGCATTAATACTTGAGTACAGTATGGTAAGGCCTTTAATTGGAGTATCACTCATATGTGTACCTTGTCCAGTATGGCCACAGTCGCCAAAATCCTCCACTGTGATTTCATTCTCAACAGTCACTTATATGTGTCAAATTAAAAAAATTTTCAAAGTTTTATGAAAATCAATTCGGAAAAAGTGCATTAATATTTAAGTAAAGAAATGTCAGGCCTTTAATTGGAGGTATCACTCTTATGCGTACCTCGTCCAGTATGGCCACAGTCGCCAAAAAACTCCAGAGCGATTTCATTCTCAACAGTCAGTTATATGTGTGAAATTCAAAAAATTTTAAAAGTTTTCTGAAAAACAATTCAGAAAAAGCGCATTAATAATTGAGTATAGTATGGTAAGGCGTTTAATTGGAGGTGTCACTCATATGTGTACCTCGTCCAGTATGGCCACAGTGGCCAAAATCCTCCACAGCGATTTCATTCTCAACAGTCAGTTATATGTGTGAAATTCAAAAACTTTTAAAAGTTTTATGAAAAACAATTCAGAAAAAGTGCATTAATATTTGAGTATAGTATGGTAATGCCTTTAATTGGAGGTATCACCCATATGTGTACCTCGTCCCGTATGGCCACAGTGGCTAAAATCCCCCACAACGATTTCATTCTCAACAGTCAGTTATATGTCTGAAATTCAAAAAAATTTAAAAGTTTTCTGAAAATCAATTCGGAAAAAGTGCATTAATTTTTGAGTAAGGTAAGGTCGGGCCTTTAATTGGAGGTATCCCTCATGTGTGTACCTCGTCCAGTATGGCCACAGTCGCCAAAATTTTCCAGAGCGATTTCACTCTCAACAGTCAGTTATATGTGTGAAATTCAAAAAATTTTAAAAGTTTTCTGAAAAACAATTCGGAAAAGGTGCATTAATATTTGAGTATAGTATGGTAATGCCTGTAATTGGAGGTATCACTCATATGTGTACCTCGTCCACAGCGTTTTCATTCTCAACAGTCAGTTATATGTGTGAAATTCAAAAAATTTTCAAAGTTTTCTGAAAATCAATTCGGAAAAAGTGGGTTAATATTTGAGTAAAGTAAGGTCGGGCCTTTAATTGGAGGTATCCCTCATGTGTGTACCTCGTCCAGTATGGCCACAGTCGCCAAAATTTTCCAGAGCGATTTCACTCTCAACAGTCAGTTATATGTGTGAAATTCAAAATATTTTAAAAGTTTTCTGAAAAACAATTCGGAAAAGGTGCATTAATATTTGAGTATAGTATGGTAATGCCTGTAATTGGAGGTATCACTCATATGTGTACATCGTCCAGTGTGGCCACAGTGGCCAAAATCCTCCACAGCGTTTTCATTCTCAACAGTCAGTTATATGTGTGAAATTCAAAAAATTTTCAAAATTTTCTGAAAATCAATTCGGAAAAAGTGGGTTAATATTTGAGTAGAGTAAGGTCGGGCCTTTAATTGGAGGTATCCCTCATGTGTGTACCTCGTCCAGTATGGCCACAGTCGCCAAAATCCTCCAGAGCGATTTCACTCTCAACAGTCAGTTATATGTGTGAAATTCAAAAAATTTTTAAAGTTTTCTGAAAAACAATTCGGAAAAGGTGCATTAATATTTGAGTAAAGTAAGGTCGGGCCTTTAATTGGAGGTATCCCTCATGTGTGTACCTCGTCCAGTATGGCCACAGTCGCCAAAATCTTCCAGAGCGATTTCACTCTCAACAGTCAGTTATATGTGTGAAATTCAAAAAATTTTCAAAGTTTTCTGAAAAACAATTCGGAAAAGGTGCATTAATATTTGAGTATAGTATGGTAATGCCTTTAATTGGAGGTATCACTCATATGTGTACCTCGTCCCGTATGGCCACAGTGGCTAAAATCCCCCACAACGATTTCATTCTCAACAGTCAGTTATATGTCTAAAATTCAAAAAAATTTAAAAGTTTTCTGAAAATCAATTCGGAAAAAGTGCATTTATATTTGAGTAAGGTAAGGTCGGGCCTTTAATTGAAGGTATCCCTTATGTGTGTACCTCGTCCAGTATGGCCACAGTCGCCAAAATCCTCCAGAGCGATTTCACTCTCAACAGTCAGTTATATGTGTGAAATTCAAAAAATTTTAAAAGTTTTCTGAAAAACAATTCGGAAAAGGTGCATTAATATTTGAGTATAGTATGGTAATGCCTTTAATTGGAGGTATCACTCATATGTGTACCTCGTCCAGTATGGCCACAGTGGCCAAAATCCTCCACAGCGATTTCATTCTCAACAGTCAGTTATATGTGTGAAATTCAAAAACTTTTAAAAGTTTTATGAAAAACAATTCAGAAAAAGTGCATTAATATTTGAGTATAGTATGGTAAGGCCTTTAATTGGAGGTATCACTCATATGTGTACCTCGTCCAGTATGGCCACAATCGCCAAAATCCTCCAGAGCGATTTCCTTCTAAACACTCAGTTATATGTGTCAAATTCAAAAAATTTTCAAAGTTTTCTGAATTTTCGGATTTAATTTCATAGTTAGCGTCGCTTTTGCGCTTTTCCCGTATTTCCTTTTTTCGAATTTAACTTCACACTTAGTGTCACTTTTGTGTTTTGTCCGTATTTTCTTTTTTTCAAATTTAACTTCACACTTAGCGTCACTTTTGCGTTTTCCTCGGTTTTTCGAATTTAATTTCACAATTAGCGTCACTTTTGAATTTTTAGCGCTGATTTTTTATAAAGTTTTTCGAATTTAACTTCACACTTAGCTTCACAATTATCGAATTTAACTTTCGATAACTTTCGAATTTATCTTCACACACTTTTTTTTTTAATTTAAAATTTTTTTTTGTTTTATAAAATCAATTTTTTTGTTTGTGGGAAAGCTCCTTCAAGATCAACTTTTTTTTGACCTCCCAACACTGGCATACTAGTTACGAAAAATTGTTTGCCACTACTAGCATTTTAGCACAGCCAGTAGTTGTCCAGCTATTATCACTCATTTATGTGTTTAGCCATTAAATATTATATGTCTCGTTAGCTCAGTGGGTAGAGCAATCGTCTGCCAATCTGACGGCCTGGGTACCAAATCACGGCAGGACCAAAAAAAATACATATGAAATTTTTTTAAATTTTATTTTGTAAAATATATTTCCAGACCACCTATGTATTGGTTTTGCCAACATTTAAAAATTTTGTTACTCCAGCGCTTTTTCGGCCCTTTTTGAACAGCCGGTCCTTTTGTCTAATGATGTTATCATTTTGGGAATGGGAAAGCACTTTTTGCCAGTACTTGTACCACCTGTTAAAGTGCTTTGCCACCGCTTTCCCGTTTGTATTTTTCTGACTGGGTATTTTATTAAAAAATTTTTTTATTAAAAAATTATTTTATTAAAAAATTATTTTATTAAAAATTAATTTTATTTAAAATTTATTTTATTAAAAATTTATTTTATTAAAAATTAATTTTATTAAAAATTTATTTTATTAAAAATTTATTTTATTAAAAATTTATTTTATTAAAAATTTATTTTATTTATTTTATTAAAAATTTATTTTATTAAAAATTTATTTTATTAAAAATTAATTTTATGAAAAATTAATTTTAGTAAAAATTTATTTTATTAAAAAATATTTTATTAAAAATTTATTTTATTAAAAATTTATTTTATTAAAAATTTATTTTATTAAAAAATTATTTTATTAAAAATTAATTTTATTTAAAATTTATTTTATAAAAATTTATTTTATTAAAAATTTATTTTATTAAAATTGTATTTTATTAAAAATTTATTTTATTAAAAATTTATTTTATTTAAAATTATTTTATTAAAAATGTATTTTATTAATAATTTATTTTATTAAAAATTTATTTTATTAAAAAATTATTTTATTAAAAATTTATTTCATTAAAAATTAATTTTATTAAAAATTAATTTTATTAAAAAATTATTTTATTAAAAATTTATTTTCTTTAAAATTTATTTTATTAAAAATTTATTTTATTAAAAATTTATTTTATTAAAATTTATTTTATTAAAAAATTGTTTTATTAAAAATTTATTTTATTAAAAATTTATTTTATTTAAAATTTATTTTCTTTAAAATTTATTTTATTAAAAATTTATTTTTTTAAAAATTTATTTTATTAAAAAATTGTTTTATCCCGGGTAAAAATCTTAATATGGTGTCATACATAAGTATATCTTTTTTGATAAATATATGGGGATTTACGACATACAACTTGATCCGAAAAATGGGTCATCTACATGTATCTAATTAAATCAAATTAGATATAATTTGATACAGTTTGATCCGAGATTTGTCCATATCCAGGACATCAAATTATATCTAATTCGATATAAAAATATCTGATTTTATAAAATTTTGTCTGATAGTAGGCATACTTTTTATGCATACCAGCTATTAAATTGACATTGAAATGTCTATGGTTTTAATAATTTTGAAGACCCAAATTTTAAAACATAAAATAAAAATTTATTTGAATACTTTTGTCTTCTAAATCGTACGCATCATTTTTTAATATGATTTTACATGCAAAAACATCACGTGAAAATTATTTGGCTATGGAGTAATTAACTCTGAATTTGCAGATAACTAATTTTGATGTTGAACTATAAAATAATTTGTATGGGATTATGTAGAAAGTTATATTAAATTAAAATATATTTTTAGTACGACGACACGTACAGTGTTATAAAACTTAGTATCAAATCATATATAATCATATCGAACACTACATACAATTTGATTAGTTTTATAAGGCTTATGGAGTCAGATTTGGGGATATGTAATAATATCAAAATGGGTCATCTACATGTGTCTAATTATATCAAATTAGATATAATTTGATTCAGTTTGATCCGAGATTTGTCCATATCCAGGACATCAAATTATATCTAATTCGATATAAAAATATCTGATTTTATAAAATTTTGTCTGATATAGGGATGCCAATCGGGATTGATATTTGAAAATCCCGGGATTTTCGGGACTACGGAATTTTTCGGGATCCCGGGATTTTTCGGGATTTAAATTTATTTGTAAAAATTTTTATGTTATGTAACTAATTTTTTTATAGAATAAAGCGTTTTAAAATTACATAATAGGTGTTAATTAATGTGGTACATTTTATGAATATTGAATAGAGTTGTAAAAGTATTGAGTATTCCGGTACTGAGTACTCAATACTGACTGTTTTTTTGAGTACTCAATACTAAAACGGTACTACTCAATACTTTTAAAGATGCAATTTTCCGTAGAAATGTGTATTTTTCGTATAAAAATACAACTCTAAAAATAGTACTCTAAAAATACAGCTCTGAAAATACAACTCTATTTGTGAAGCAAAGAAATTTGTAACGAATTTTTGGGAAAAATTATTTAATTTATTTAAAATGTTTTAAATTAATTAAAATGTAAATAACAATAGTTATTTAACACGTGTATGTGAAATGTTATAATTTTTCTTAAAAAATACGAATTCATAACATTTTTATTTTTAAATTAAAAAAACCGTTAAAAGTATTGAGTAGTATCGAGTACTCAATTGAAAAGTATTGAGTAGTATTGAGTACTCCAAAAATACCGAAATTTCACAACTCTAATATTGAAATATATCACTCAGAAATTGACAGTGGTACAAAAAATCAAGTACTTGCATACCACTGGGTAACCGCGGTGTTAAAAATAAATGACTGGCAGAACACTCATTTGGGATGCTTTGCCAGCGTTTGCAAAAATCGTTTTGCTAGTATTTGTTTTACAAAACATCACGGTAGGGCAAAAAAAGATACATATGAACTTCTTTTAAATTTTATTTTGGAAAATATAATTCCAAACCACCTATTTATTGGTTTTGGCAGCGTTTTGCCAAAGTTAAAAATTTTGTTTCTCCAGTGCTTTTCCGGCGCTTTTTGAACTGCCGGTCCTTTTGTCTATTGACGTTATCATATTGGAAATTAGAAAGCAATTTTTGTCAGTACTTGTACCACCTGTTAAAATACTTTGCCATCGCTTTCCCGTTTGTCTTTTTCTGGCTGGGATAATATATGAAGGTCTGTCTTTAAGTACACTTGCGCCCAGTATTTTGTAAGCAGATTTTAAAACAGATTCGTTGCGATAACCTTGACCACTAAATCGTGTAATTACAGCAACAAAGTTATTTGGTGATCGTTATCAAATGTTTTCATGGAAGAATTCAAACTTACAGTCCCAGCCAAAACTTACAGTCCCAGTTTCAGAAATCGAATTTCGCTTGGAAGAATAAATCGGTAAAATAACAAACTTGATTTTTCGCATGTATTACTCAAAAACTTAATATTGTTTACCAAAATTTCAAATTTTTCTGCAAAGTCTTTGCTTGAATAATCTACTTCATTTATAATTTTACCAATATCTTGGCATCAATTTCTTGTCAATATGCGAAAATTCAAGAAAAAACGTAGGTAATCTAAAATTGCTCACTTTGTTTATTTGCGTTTATATTAATATTTAAAAATAAGAAAATCCCGGGATTTTTGAGAAATAATCCCGGGATTGGGGATTTTGCCAATCCCGAAAATCCCGGATTTCGGGATTCGGGATTTCCCGCTTGGCATCCCTAGTCTGATAGTAGGCATACTTTTTATGAAGTGTGTTTGCGTACCCGAAAATTTGTACAAATTTGTACAAGTTTTTACTGGAAGGTGTTTGTTTACACGATTACTCAGTAAGGAGAGAGGAAAAATAGAGAGTAAAGTGACAGTTCAATACCAGAGAACTTACAAGTTTTTACTGGATGAATTTTTGCTAGTAAGAATTTGTAAGAAAAAAAACATATGTTTGAAAACATATGATTGAAGAAACAAAACATTTGTCATTTTGAAATAATTTTTTGTAAAAACAAAAAATATTTAAATATAAGCTTATTTACGATGGAAGAAGTAAGTAACTGATAATTTTATTAGGTTTTATTTATTAATCCAATAATTTGAATAGGTTTATTTCGCAATCAGCTATTTTCTAATAACTGTTGTCAATTTAGCTATTTTTTCGACAAATCTAGCGATATTTCAACTCGTTTAGCGGGTAAAATATAATTTAGCTATTAGTGAGAAAACTAGCAATTTTTCTTTTTAACAGTCTTGACATTTTCTTAGCATTTTTTTACATTTATTTCCTTGACAGAATTTTTGAATCATTATTATTCAGCGATTTATCGCTAAATTTTTATGAAAAACTTAAAAGTTCGAAAAGTTTGGCGATGTATCGATAATTTTTTAAGAAGGTTTTAAGAAGTTTGAAAAATATAGCTATTTTGTGAAATTTTTCAACAGAACCTGAAAAGTTCGTGAAATTTAGCGATATATCGCTTTTTTAAGTTTTTTATAATTTAGATATTTTCTAGTGATTTTTTAGTTTGATTTAGCGATATTTTTAGGAAAGAAGTTGACAGCAGTATTTTACTAATTCTTACAATTTTTTTATTTGCGTACATTTTTAGATATTTTTCTTTTTGAGAGTAAATTTTGCCTTACTCTCTGTAAATTTGTTACTGAGTAATTTTTACTGGACTTTACTGGAAAAGTAAGCAAACACACCTATTGTTAAAAATTTAAAGCAAAATACCTGAACAATGTGACAACTTTGCTTAGGGTTGCCAGATATGAAATCCACGAAAAAAGTACATTGAGGAAAAAAAGGCAGTACAATTAGTGAAAAAAAGTACACTTTTTTATTAAAAATTTCATAAATTCCAGTACATAAAAGTAACAATTTATGTATTTAGAATTCATAACAAAATACGCCAATCACGTTTTATTATGGATGTATTTCTATTTTATTAATATTTAACTTCGTTGACAAATATCGCGGCTGTATTGATTTGCTGAGCAGTTTATCCATATGATGATTTTTTAATGGCCAAGAGTCTACTTAACATAAATGTTTTTCATGTTTTTCTCAATGCGATTCTCATTTTTTTGTCCGCATCATTTTTACTAAACTATAAATATTCGTGATCAATATTTTGTATATGTCCAAAAATATTTCAAAAACAATTAGGAATTTCAACAAAAATTAAAAATTTTTTATATCAAAAAATGGAGTTTATGTTAATGTTTGTCAGTTAATTTAATAAAATCATTTTTTATATAAATAAAAAAAAAAAACAATAATAAAATTAAAGTTGATATTTTGATTTGCTTTTGAAATATTTCAGGCCATATCTAATGTTTTTGCAACTTTGATACAAAGTGTGTCTAAGATATTTGAACATGTTCTCTATAAAAGACTTTTTTTTATTACTAAATCATGGATTTCTCCTAATCAACATGGTTTCTTTTCTGGTAGATCATCTACAACAAATTTAGCAATTTTTAATGAATACTGTATATCAGCCTAAGAACAAGGTAGCCAAGTTGAGACAGTTTATGCAGATTTTTCTAAAGCCTTTGATAAGGTATCTCATGGCATTCTTCTTGCCAAGTTACATCAAATTGGATTTCATTCTATTTTTTTAATTTGGATTAAATCATATCTATACAATAGAGTTTGTAAAGTTAGCATAGAAAACTACTTTTCTGATCCGTACATTCAAACTTCCGGTGTACCTCAAGGCAACATCTTAGGTCCACTTTTATTTAATTTATTTATAAATGACATTTCGTCTTGTTTTCATAAAGCTAAATTTCTGTTGTATGCTGATGACTTGAAAATATTTTATAGAATCGACTCAGCTCGTGATGTTTTAGATTTGCAAGTAGATTTAAACAATCTTCTTGCATGGTGTAATTTAAACAAGCTCCATTTAAATCTCAACAAATGTTTCCACATCTCGTTTTCTAGGTCTTTAAATCCTATTTATACTACCTTTAATATAGGTGACTATAATCTGGTTTCTGTGGATTCCACAGTGGATCTGGGTGTTGTTTTTGACTCAGTGATGTCCTTTAAACAGCATGTGGACTATATTGTTCTGAAAGCTTATTCTATGTTAGCTTTCTTAAAGAGAAATTGTGCTGAGTTTTCTGATCCTATGACATTGGAGTTAATTTATACTGCCTTTGTCAGATCTAAATTAGAGTATGCAGCTATTATATGGGCTCCCCATTGTGGAACTCATATCTCGCGTATTGAGAGAGTGCAAAGAAAATTTGTTAAATTTGCAATCTCATCTTTTACGTTTGTTGATCCTATACCATCCTACAGATCTAAAAGCTTATTAATAGGTTTGGAAACCCTTGAGTTTCGTAGGTTATTGCAATCTGCTTTATTTGTTTTTGATATTATTAGTGGTGGTATTGACTGTTCAGAGTTGCTTTGTCTTATTAGATTTCATGTTCCACCTAGAAGTGTTAGGTATAACAATATTTTTAATGTACCACTACATCGTACCAATTATGGTCTTAATAGCATTTTGACCCGCATGTTTATTCAACTGAATGACATTAATCATTATCAACAAATTCATTTAAAACCGCAAATAGAGTTTTGTGCATCAAAATCTGCCTTTAAGCAATATTTATATTCTATTTTGATGGGTTTAAATTTGTAAATTAATAAAATAATGTATAAATTAATATTTAGATTATTCTAAAATTGTAACATCATAGTCTGTAAGGAATTTTGTATCCATAGACTGAATAAATGAAATGAAAATAAACATAGTACGAGGGCAGTTCGAAATGTACTTAGCCTAAAAATGAAAAACGAGCTAGATTTTTAAAATTATTTTATTTTTTTAATATAATCTCCTGAAACTTCAATACACTTAGTCCAACGTTTTTCTAGCAATTCTAACCCTTGATTAAAATAATTTTCCTGAAGCTCCTCAAAATAATCGTTTACAGCTGCGTTTGTTAAAGGTAAAACGTTTGCCAGCAAGGAATTTTTTAGATTTGGGAACACGTAGAAGTCAAAGGGAGCTAAATCAGAGAAATGAGAAATTTTCCTTCGAATGCGCATATTAGCTATGATTTCTGGCGTTGTTGCAGTTTTTAGACGTCCACTTCGTGGTTCACCTTTAATGCTTGTACGACCACGCTTAAATCCAACAATCCAATTTCACCTAACACATTCACCATATCATTATGAATTTCTTACCCCGATAAACCTTTCTTATGTAAATATTTAATCACACCACGAATTTCTATTTTTCCATTGCAAAAAAATCACTGAAGCGCCAGTTACTATACGAATGAGTTGACAGATCGAAATGAAATTTCACATGTGTTCTTATGACGGATGGAAGTTTCCATTATACAAAGCTTTTGGCTGTTTATACTGCCATCTCTATGTCAGGCTAAGAAAATTTCGTACTGCCCTCGTACATTAAAATGTGTAACTTTATATTATTACAAAACAACGAAATCAATTAACTGTTGCAGTATAAGAATTAAACCAAAAACTAGAATTCTCTGAATTCTTACAAAATTCAGGAAACATCCTAAATAAAGCTTTACTTCTGTTGATTTCAAATACATATGTAAAAAAATTAACCAAAACTGCTGAAAAACAGGGGTTTCAATGAAATCTAAAATTCGAAAAACTGAGCACTACAAAGCTTTTGGCTGTTTATACTGCCATCTCTATGTCAGGCTAAGAAAATTTCGTACTGCCCTCGTACATTAAAATGTGTAACTTTATATTATTACAAAACAACGAAATCAATTAACTGTTGCAGTATAAGAATTAAACCAAAAACTAGAATTCTCTGAATTCCTACAAAATTCAGGAAACATCCTAAATAAAGCTTTACTTCTGTTGATTTCAAATACATATGTAAAAAAATTAACCAAAACTGCTGAAAAACAGGGGTTTCAATGAAATCTAAAATTCGAAAAACTGAGCACCCCATTTAATTTTTTGTCAATTTGTGTTTGATGCGTCAATATTATAAACATAAGATGTATTGCAAGTGCAGGAATTTCAAAAATATAAATTTTCCTAATAATAAGGAATATTTTAGTATTATTTAATGTTTATAACAAAAAAAAAAGTACAAAAAGATGTACACAAGTTAAAAAAAAAGTACATTTGCGTACTTCTTTGGGAGTTATGCAGAAAAGTACAATCAGTAAAAAAAAGTACGCGTACTGCTGAAAACAGTACGTCTGGCAAGCCTACCTTTGCTCCTCAGTGTACCTAAATTTCATTAAAATCGTAGAACCGATTAAGATAACTTCCTGGTTAGTATATGGATATATTTTTGGATTTGATTTAAAGAATTTCTTGTGTTTCATCTTAATGTTTCTATAATTCTCCGAATTTTTAAAATGTATGCTTTTTTTCTGGTATATTTAAGCAGAAGTTGTGGCTTTAGACATAAAAGCCGTTATAGGTGCATTGATACATATTTTGCTATATACTAGATAATCAGTTTTTTTCTAAATTTGCACAAAGTAAATCTTTCTTAAAACCTAGAAATTCAATTCTTCCTCATGAGATGCCAATAATTTGCAACTATTTCAAATAAAATCTGTTAAAAACTTACATCTGGATCAGCATAACACATGATTAGTTCAAACCTCCTTTGCGGGGACATTCATAAACACTACATCTGTTGCTGCCTGCCGTAGCAAAAAAATTGGTTTGATCTTTACCCAATAAATGATTAAAAGCAACACCAAATATGGCCTGGCCATGGTGTTCCTTCAAGTGGCAACTATATTAAAAAAAAGTTAATTTTATAGTTATAAATATATTCCATAGCAACTTACTCATATTTATAGGACGGTCTATTAACTTTTGATTTACTAGGAGCTCGACTTTGTCGACGTCCTCCTCTTGATCCCGGTGATTTGCTACGTGAGGTATTGCTGGTGCTAACACTAGCGCTATCATTCTTGAATATTAAAATGATTAATATTTACACACACAATTTTTATTTCCAAATGTCTTTGTCCTCTTCTTTTTACTTACGCCAATTGATTCATTTTCACTATTTTCAGCTTTGGCACTATCTTTGGGCGACTGTTTATTATTATCTGCTTTAACTTTGGAGGACATGTTTTTTATTATATTCGTTTATAATTTATTTAAATTTTGCACGCAATTTAGGAATTTTTTATTTTGCCATAAACTTTAATTAAACACAAAAAAAAATTACAACCAATTCAAACGTAAACATTGTACAATGACAGCAAATTTGGCGGTTAAACTTTAATGGTAGCCCTGTATTATCGACAACAGCTGTAGTTAATACGATAACAATGTGAAGTGGTGCCATATCAATTATTTATATGGGGATTTTTAAGCCGGTAATTTTCTAAAACACCAGCGAAGTGTTGTGTTATTTCTATAAAATTTGCTTTTGTTACAAAAACTATTTACATTGAAAGTTTCCTTCACTTCACCAAAGTGTTTTACGAAATTAGGTACTAAGCTGATTTTTTTGTGTATTTTAGATCATGGTTTTAAATTTTTATAATCTTTTAAATTTAAATATATTTTTATAAAATACACGCTACCATTAAGCCCAAACCAGATAATGAAAGTGCCACTGGACAGTGGCAGCGCTGTCAAACATTATTCTTGAATTTCGCGAAAACCATTCAATATTTTTAAGAATTTCTTTTTGAAAGTTGTTTAAGCCCCGTTCACATTATCACACAAGTGCCTATACTTTTCTTCACATAGGTATGACAAATCGTATGCTGAAATTGTCTGGTTGTCAAAAAAGTAGAAAATCTTTTCAGTGTTCAGACTGTTATCGACACACACAACAAATATGTTAAAACAGTCATTTTTTCTTCTATTATTACTTTTTTTCATCACTAGTTGTTTTTAATCTTTGTTTAACATTTATTTGTGAATAACAAAACACTTGCGTTGAGACAAGTGGCAACTTTATGAAATATTTCAAAAAATAAATCTTGTCAAAAAAGTGTGACCGTATTTTAAAATGTGTGCACCAATTTTTACATATGTGTAACGAACACTGTTCACACTATTATACATTTTCATTATACAACACATTTCTGACATGTATAACACACTTGTGTGATAATCTAAACGGGGCTTTAGAAACAGCTCGTGTTTATTTAGAAAATTTTCTAATTTCTCGGCAGTGACAAATAAAGAAAATACAAAAACCTGCTTTATCCACAAAACGTCGCACTGCGGCCGACACTGCGTTTATGTGGTTTAAGCCCATATGACACTTGCTAATTTCTGGATTCTAGTTTTTTGCACCATCAATTCAAATCATATGAAGGATACTGCATTACCAACATCAATTTGACAGTTTGATAGTTTTTCGATATAGTTGTTGGCTTCACACACATTATGTCTGTTCCCGAACTTTACCGAAGTTACTCAAACTAGCCCAAAGGCGTTCCCGTACTCAAAACGCAATACAATTTTATGCTTAAACGCAAAATACCGGGTACCGGTTACTTTTTATGGCTTTTAAAGTGGTTAATAGGCTTCGTCAGAAAATTGCGCAATCGATCCGACCATCAAAGTCGGGTACCCGATTACTCTTCATAGTTTTTTAAGAGGTTTAAAGTAGGGTAACCGAATTTTTGTTAATACAATTTTATGCCTTAAACGCAAAATACCGGGTACCGGTTACGTTTTATGGTTTTTGAAGTGGAAAATTGCGCAATCGATCCGACTATCAAAGTCGGGTACCCGATTACTCTTCATAGTTTTTTAAGAGGTTCAAAGTAGGGTACCCGTATTTTTGTTAATAAAATTTTCTGCCGTACCGTAATCGTACCGTAACCGTATCGTTACCGTACCGTAACCGTATCGTTACCGTACCGTAACCGTACAGTAACCGTACAGTAACCGTACCGTAACCGTACCGTAACCGTACCGTAACCGTACCGTAACCGTACCGTACCGTAACCGTAACCGTACCGTAACCGTACCGTAACCGTACCGTAACCGTACCGTAACCGTACCGTAACCGTATCGTTACCGTACCGTAACCGTATCGCTACCGTACCGTAACCGTATCGTTACCGTACCGTAACCGTATCGTTACCGTAGACGTAACCGTATCGTTACCGTACCGTAACCGTATCGTTACCGCACCGTAACCGTATCGTTACCGTACCGTAACCGTATCGTTACCGTGCCGTTACCGTATCGTTACCGTGCCGTTACCGTACCGTAGCCGTATCGTTACCGTATCGTTACCGTACCGTAACCGTACCGTAACCGTACCGTAACCGTACCGTAACCGTACCGTAACCGTACCGTAACCGTATCGTTACCGTACCGTAACCGTACCGTAACCGTATCGTTACCGTACCGTAACCATACCGTACCGTAACCGTATCGTTACCGTAACGTAACCGTACCGTGCCGTAACCATATCGTTTTTTGAAGTGGTTACTAGGCTTCGTCAGAAAATTGCGCAATCGATCCGACCATCAAGTCGGGTACCCGATTACTCTTCATAGTTTTTTAAGAGGTTCAAAGTTGGGTACCCGTATTTTTGTTAATACAATTTTATGCCTTAAACGCAAAATACCGGGTACCGGTTACATTTGTTGGTTTTTGAAGAGGTTACTAGGCTTCGTCAGAAAATTGCGCAATCGATCCGACCATCAAAGTCGGGTACCCGATTACTCTTCATAGTTTTTTAAGAGGTTCAAAGTTGGGTACCCGTATTTTTGTTAATACAATTTTATGCCTTAAACGCAAAATACCGGGTACCGGTTACCTTTTTTGGTTTTTGAAGTGGTTACTAGGCTTCGTCAGAAAATTGCGCAATCGATCCGACCATCAAAGTCGGGTACCCGATTACTCTTCATAGTTTTTTAAGAGGTTCAAAGTTGGGTACCCGTATTTTTGTTAATACAATTTTATGCCTTAAACGCAAAATACCGGGTACCGGTTACTTTTTTTGGTTTTTGAAGTGGTCACTAGGCTTCGTCAGAAAATTGCGCAATCGATCCGACCATCAAAGTCCGGTACCCGATTACTCTTCACAGTTTTTTAAGAGGTTCAAAGTTGGGAACCCGTATTTTTGTTAATACAATTTTATGCCTTAAACGCAAAATACCGGGTACCGGTTACTTTTTTTGGTTTTTGAAGTGGTTACTAGGCTTCGTCAGAAAATTGCGCAATCGATCCGACCATCAAAGTCGGGTACCCGATTACTCTTCATAGTGTTTTAAGAGGTTCAAAGTTGGGTACCCGTATTTTTGTTAATACAATTTTAAGCCTTAAACGCAAAATACCGGGTACCGGTTACTTTTTTTGGTTTGGAAGTGGTTACTAGGCTTCGTCAGAAAATTTTTAATAAAATAAATGTTTAGTAAAATAAATTTTTAATAAAATAAATTTTAAATAAAATAAATTTTTAATAAAATAAATTTTTAATAAAATAAATTTTAATAAAATAAATTTTTTATAAAATAAATTTTTAATAAAATAAATTTTTTATAAAATAAATTTTTTATAAAATAAATTTTTAATAAAATAAATTTTAAATAAAATAATAATAAAATAAATTTTTAATAAAATAAATTTTTAATAAAATACATTTTTAATAAAATAAATTTTCAATAAAATATATTTTAATAAAATAAATTTTAAATAAAATAAATTTCAAATGAAATAAATTTTAAATAAAATAAATTTTAAACAAAATAAGTTTTAAATAAAATAAATTTTTAGTAAAATAAATTTTTTATAAAATAAATTTTTAATAAAATAAATAATAAAATAAATTTTTAATAAAATAGATTTTTAATAAAATAAGTTTTTAATAAAATAAATTCTTAATAATAAAATATAAAAATTTTTAATAACCCGGTTAAAAAAGTTCATATATGATCAAATATGATCATATATGGCTGCATGTATGTACAAATATGGCCATATATGTTTCCTGTATGGACATATTTGGAAATATATGTAATTTCATATATTCAAAAGGCAGTCATATATGGACAAATATAAAAGTATATACGACTCCATACACCCGAAAAGGACTCATGTACGAGCATATATGTATGTATATGACTTCCCATATATGCAAACAGCATTCAAATATGGAAGTATATGTCATTTGATATACACAAAAATGACATATATGGACATATATGGAAGTATATGTGATTCCATATCTGCAAAAATCACTTATGCATGGCCATATATGAAAGTATACTGATACCATGCTATGCAAAAACCACTCATATGGATCAATTTGGAAGTACATGTAATTTCATATATGCAAAAGGAACTCATGTAGGAAAATATATCGAAAAACATGAGTTTATTTTTTTATTTTCAAAAAACCGCGAATAATTTATAAACTACAAATTTTTTTCAAATTTCGATTGCAGATTCATATTCTTTGTTAAAATAAAGATCAAATTTGCGAAATTTGTGCATATCATGCACGACCAGTGGGATTTTCACTTTCATATTTTTAGGAAATTTGGCAATTTTAGCCAAAATATGTATTTTTTTTTGTACAATTTAAAAAAACAAAAAAAAAACTGCGAACTGCTAATTACCCTAATTAGGTAACTGCTAGTTACCTAATTTTTTTAAGTTTTGATTTCATATTCCTTTTCTGCACATTAATTAAGAATATAGAATAAAAAAAGAAAAATAATTCAGAAATAATTCAAAGTCAACCCTACTTTTTGTATAAATTACTCTAGAGACAAATTAAAATTTATTAAAAGATAAATTTTTCTGGCCAGTATAAAAGCGGATTTGGCTTAAACTTTGCACAGAGAGTTTTTAGACATTAAGCAATAGGGGCAACATTGTAGACACCGCGAATTCCAACGTTCATGTTTTTTTTTGGCAACTCTAATGTACATACATGGAAGTAGATATGAATACTCCTATTTATGTCAGCATATTCTGATATGTGTATGCGTTCATATATGATTATAAATTATTTCTATTTTCTACATTCGTTATATTAAGACGGAGTTTTTGGTATGTAAGCTAAACTTTGTTTAATTAAACCGGAAACGATTTTTTCAGCATATTCTAAGTTGATTATGAAAAATTTGTCTTTATTGAATTAAAACAAAATATTTTTTGTTGCATTTCAAACCAAAATATTTTATTTTCAAAAGCAAGAATGTTAATTATGTAACTGCATTGTATATATTTATTATTTTACAAATATAATTTCCAACGTGTATAACATGTTTAATTATATTATCTTATTATCTTATATTTTAATTATTTTGAAATCGTACGAAACATTAAAGGGAATTATATATTCTAATACTAATTTAGTTTTCCCATGTAAAAATCGAAATATATATGAACACACATGATCATACATTGACTTGTACGTGATCATGCATGGTCATACATAATCATATACGTCCATGTCTAGTTCCACGTATGACCATACATGATCTCACATATTTCCATATATCTTCGGATCCGAAATTTGAGGGTATATGGCCGTACATGTTCATATATGACCATATATGCTCATATATGATTCACATATGCTCATATAGGATCATATATGGGCATATACATCCATATACCCTCAAATTTCGGATCCAAAGGTATATGGAAATATATGAGATCATGTATGGTCATACATTGAACTATGCATGGACGTATATGACTATGTATGTCCATGCATGATCACATATGAGCCAATGTATGATCATGTATGTCCATATATATTTCGATTTTCACATGGGTTGTTGTGAACAAATTTGTTGGCGGTTTCCAAATCAAGACATTGAACAAATAAAATGTATTATTGTGTTTTCAAGTTTTTTAACAAAAATTTGTCACAACAGTTTTCAAAATACGAAATTTCCTAACAAAATAGATGATAATACATATAAAATATAAACATACTGTATATGGACGACCGTACAAAGTAATATATGAACATGTATGACCATATTTGCCCATATATGGAGATGTAGGTTCATTTTTCTAGTATGTACGAATATGGATGACCATATATGATCATATAAAAAATATATATGATCATATATGAACTTTTTTAACCGGGTATATAAAATAAATTTTAAATAAAATAAATTTTGAATAAAATAAATTAAAATAATAAGTTTTTAGTAAAATAAATTTTTTATAAAATAAATTTTTAATAAAATAAATTTTTTATAACATAAATTTTAAATAAAATAATAAAATAAATAATAAAATAAACTTTTAATAAAATACATTTTTAATAAAATAAATTTTTAATAAAATACGTTTTTAATAAAATAAATTTTTAATAAAATAATAAAATAATTTTTAATAAAATAAATTTTAAATAAAATAAATTTCAAATAAAATAAATTTTAAATACAATAAATTTTAAATAAAATAAATTTTAAATAAAATAAATTTTTAATCAAATAAATTTTTAAATAAAATAAATTTTAAATAAAATATATTTTTAATAAAATCAATTTTTAATAAAATAAATTTTAAATAAAATAAACTTTAAATAAAATAAATTTTAAATAAAATAAATTTTAAATAAAATAAATTTTAAATAAAATAAATTTTAAGTAAAATAAATTTTAAATAAAATACATTTTTAATAAAATAGATTTTTAATAAAATAATTTTTAATAAAATAAATTTTAAATAAAATAATTTTTTAATAAAATAAATGTTTAATAAAATAAATTTTTAATAAAATAAATTTTAAATAAAATAAATTTTTAATAAAATAAATTTTAATAAAATAATTTTTTATAAAATAAATTTTTAATAAAATAAAATTTTTATAAAATAAATTTTTAATAAAATAAATTTTAAATAAAATAATAATAATATAAATTTTAAATAAAATAATAATAATAATATAAATTTTTAATAAAATAAATTTTTAATAAAATAATTTTTAATAAAATAATTTTTAATAAAATAAATTTTAAATAAAATAAATTTTAAATAAAATAAATTTCAAATAAAATAAATTTTAAATAAAATAGATTTTTAATAAAATAAATTTTTAATAAAATAAATTTTTAATAAAATAAATTTTAAATAAAATAAATTTTAAATAAAATAAATTTTTAATAAAATAAATTTTAAATAAAATAAATTTTAAATAAAATAAATTTTAAATAAAATAAATTTTAAATAAAATAAATTTTAAATAAAATAGATTTTTAATAAAATAAATTTTTAATAAAATAATTTTTAATAAAATAAATTTTTAATAAAATAAATAAAATAAATTTTAAATACCCGAGTAAAAATACTTATATATTGTTATATATAATGTGGTTGGGTTATATCTGACAGTGAATGGAGTCACATTAAGACACATATCATAATATACAACTACATCTGATATTATTTTTTCAATGAATTTTTTGTACGGTAATTTATGTTATTACATATCCCCACATCTGACTCCATATATAACTGCATAAGCCATATAAAACTACGATTTAGAAGACAAAATCATTAAAATTTTTATTTTATGATATAAAATTTGGGACTTTAAAATCGTTCAAGCTATAGAAATTTCAATATCAATTTAATAGCCGGTATGCATAAAAAGTATACTTACTATTAGACAATGTTATATAAAATCAGATATTTTTATATCGAATTAGGTGTAATTTGATGTGCTGCATATGGACAAATCTCGGATCAAACTGTATCAAATTATATCTTATTTGATATAATTAGACACAAGTAGATGACCCATTTTTCGGATCAAATTGTATGTCGTTGTATATGGGGACTTATCAAATAAGATATAATTATATATGACACCATATTAAGATTTTTACCCGGGTAAAATAATTTTTAAATAAAATAGATTTTTAATAAAATAAATTTTTAATAAAATAATTTTTAATAAAATAAATTTTTAATAAATAAAATTTTTAATGAAATGAATTTTTAATAATATAATTTTTAATAAAATAAATTTTTAATAAAATAAATTTTAATAAAATAAATTAAAATTTTAATAAAATAAATTTTTAATAAAATAATTTTTTAATAAAATATATTTCTAATAAAATTAATTTTTAGTAAAATAAATTTTTAATAAAATAAATTTTAAATAAAATAAATTTTTAATAAAATAAATTTTTAATAAAATCATTTTTTAATAGAATAAATTTTTAATAAAATAAATTATTAATAAAAAACATTTTTAATAAAATAAATGTTTAAATTTTTAATAAAATAAATTTTTTATAAAATAAATTTTTAATAAAATAAATTTTTAATAAAATAATTTTTTAATAAAATAAATTTTTAATAACCCGACTAAAAAAGTTTTCATATAATCTTATATGATTTGATATAATTATAAATGTTTATATGTGTGGCTTTATATGACCATATACATTTATATTAACACTGGTTTTATAAATATGTTTGATATGACGTTATATATAATCATATGCGATTTGGTCTCCAGGCATATATTAAGAGATCTGCAAATATGGTTTATATATAATTGTATATAATGGCGTATAAGCTTCTCTAAACAATCCTATATCAAAATATATAACAATGTTAATATAAAATTGTATTAATTTTATGTATAAATTTATCTGACATGATATCTAATTATACAAAATTTTATAAAGTTTAATTGCACTATAAAAATTAAAAAAAACTCCGAAATTGTGGATTTGGTTTTGAATTTTGCATTTTGACATACAAATAAATGTTTATAATTGAATTTAACATATATTTTCCAAATAGTTAGCGAAATACTCTTTATTAAACTCAATTTTATTCCGTGCTAATTTTTGATGAAATTTGTTATAAAAATGTTTCGTTTTTCCAGTAAGCATATTTTGTAGTATTATATTGGCATTTTTAAGTTTATTTATGTTTCGATTTGTACCTAATTTTTTACAATATGAAAGTTTTATTGTAATTTTTGGATCATATGCATAATCACTTTCTAAGTTTATAAATGTCTTATACAAAATTCATTTTATAAACTTGTTATAAGATTTTTAAATTATTATGCATAAGCACTTTTATATTTTAATATTTAAATTTTAATTAAAAAAATAAAAAAAATTGTAAATGAAACAAATGTGCCGATTTAATTTGATAAAAACTGTAAAAAAAAATCCATGAACTTAAAAAAACTGTTTTTTACATGAGAAAACTGGAACACTGTTAGGTATCCCAAAAAACTGTAAAAAAAACAGTTAAAACTGGCTATATGGCAACACTGGTAAGTACTAATGAAATAATTCAGTTTCGTTTTCACCACGGTCTTAAGTTAATACACCTATCCGTTTCCTTTTGGACGTCTTTCTCTGTGTTTACTTTCTATTTCCCTTTCCGTATTTGTTTTAAATTTGTTATAAAACGAGTTACGCCGGGTCTCATACTACAGGGTTAACTTTAACATAACTAATGAACAAAAGAAATTATCAAAAAATTGTATACAAAACAACAACTAATAGTTAACGCTGAAACCTTCGGTGTGAGACATGTTATTTATGTACGAATAGTTTGAAACTGTTTTTTTATTTAAGAATGTATTTGATCACTCACTCACCTCTACGTATTTAAAACAATGCAGCGTTTTATACAGGCATACACATTTATATACGATACGTATGTAGATATTATTATTATTATTATTATTATTATTATTATATTATTGTTAAAGTCGACTTTATTTTAAAGCAAAGGTTTTGTTTTTACCATACCATACAAAATATTTACTCCTAAATTCATAAACGCTTTGTAAAATTATAGGAGGTGTATTGAACAAATTTTGTATGAAAATGACGTTTTGTAAACCAGCTATAACTTTACAAAGCATTTATGAATTGAGGGCTTAAAATAGAACTTTTAAAATAATGCCAAACATACATTCACAAATTTTGTTTATTTTTATTGAAAATCAAAACAAAATATTCAAAAATAAAAAGGAAATTTGTAAATAAATGTAAACAAAATTTGAAAACAATAAAAAAATATAAAATAAAAACAAATGGAAATGGAAACTTTAAATTTAAAACAGAATTTTAAGGTACATTTTAAATATACTGTATGGTAAGAAATTTAAAATAATAGTCGACTTTTGTGATTTAAAATAGACTTTTTCTTTTTTATAGTAAAGGTGATTGTTTTTAAACAACTTTTTTATAATTTAAACTTTTATAAGACTGACTTTATTTATGAGCATTTACTCTTATTAATACTGGGGTTACACGATCAGTTTCAATTTTCAATAATCTCACACTTTTTTATGAGTGTGAGTGTGTTAGTAAAAAAATTGAAACTTGAAAGGCAAAACTTGATCGTGTAACCCCCATGTAAGAACAAACATTTGCAGTCACACTTACTAAAAATTTTGCGCATAACTTAACGAACTAAAAGAAAACGATATGGGTTTCCCGCACTTTTGTATACTTCTACATATTTTTTTTTGCTTATATTTGTTTTAGCTCTTATTAAGAATAAACATTTGCACTCACACTTACTAAAAATTTTGCGCATACACCGGTAACTTAACGAACTAAAATAAAACGATATGGGTTTCCCGCACTTATGTATACTTTTACATATTTTTTTTGCTTATTACTTTAAAGATTTTTAAGAAACCCCTTTTAATTTTACTTTTCAATTATAAATAAAATTTTTCATTTAAAATATTTACTGATTATGCGCTAGAAACTAATGAATTATTGAAAAAAACTTCAGTTAGTTCACCGTACAACCAAACCGTATGAAAGCTACCAGAAACTAAATTTGTTAATGGTGCATCAGTGGTGAGATAAGTGGTCTTCTATACCCCTCTTACTCGCTCAACCCTCAGATCACCATTCGCCAAAATCATAAGAAAAATAACGATGGAAATGTATACAATAACAATTTTAAATATTTTCGATGTGGTAAAAAAGGCCACATTCGTTCTCAATGCAATGACAATGGAAAAGGAGACAGTGACATTGCATGTTCATTAAATGACAATAAAGTAAACTTAAGAGATTTATGAATACTAGACAGCGGCGCGACGTCACACATGAGCAGAACAAAAGAGTGTTTTTTGACTTTAACTGCTTTAACCAATGAAATTTTTCTCGTGAACAACAGGCGCCTGATGAATGGAGATATTTTCTTGCTTGTAGAACAGTGATGTACCAACGCAGCGCAAGCAGCATTTTCTTGTGTAACCACGCGTGGTTGGAAATTGAGAGGGAGTACATCACTGTTGTAGAATATTAACATCTTATTTATATTAAGGGGTATGAGTAACTCTCAGAGAGTTCACAATTGAGTGAAATGTTGAAAGAATGATAGTGTGGATATTTGGATATATGTGAAAAGAGTAAATTTATATGACTATTAGGGGACCATTTATGGGAAATATTAGAATTTTAATATTATTTAATAAATTTTAGCAACATTTAATAATAAAAACAATTGATAAATATTAATTACGTGAAAATTAAATTGGCAAAAGATTTTAACATTGAAAGTGTTAGAATAAAAGGAAACAATGGCAAAATTTAAGGTATCTTTAAAGTCATTATTATTATATATATATATAGTGACAACCTTATTGTGTATATAATAAGGGTGGGTTTTTCATGATTTGGTTTTTTAATGATAACGTTTAACGAATTGATCCATAAGAATTTTACACGGTAATATTTAACGAATAGCTTTAGTTTAATTTTACACTGTAACCGGAACTCTAAACATTTGCCAATAGAAATTGGGCAACTTGACTTGTATTTTCGTAGGCGCGGTGCGCCCATAAGCAATTGTATTATCCAAGGTCGACAGAGTACAGATATTTAACACTAACCGGAACAAATCGTTATATTTGCTGGAAAAGATGTCCTTTCTTCTATCACGTACAAAAATTACCACAATATGTAGGCCTTCCCTACAAGTTTCTACAAAGAAACGAACCATTGTCAATTTTATAAAATTATTTACATAAAACAAATTGAATTCCTTACCAATATTAATATTCCTTTATAGTATCCAATTCAAAAGGGCAATAATCTTTTGCAAAATCTTTAAAACAAATTTTATGCCTTAAACGCAAAATACCAGGTACCGGTTACTTTTTTTGGTTTTTGAAGTGGTTACTAGGCTTCGTCAGAAAATTGCGCAATCGATCCGACCATCAAAGTCGGGTACCCGATTACTCTTCATAGTTTTTTAAGAGGTTCAAAGTTGGGTACCCGTATTTTTGTTAATACAATTTTATGCCTTAAACGCAAAATACCGGGTGCCGGTTACTTTTTTGGTTTTTGAAGTGGTTACTAGGCTTCGTCAGAAAATTGCGCAATCGATCCGACCATCAAAGTCGGGTACCCGATTACTCTTCATAATTTTTTAAGAGGTTCAAAGTAGGGTACCCGTATTTTCGATAATACAATTTTATGCCGTACCGTATCGTTACCGTACCGCAACCGTATCGTTACCGTATCGTTACCGTATCGTTACCGTACCGTAACCGTATCGTTACCGTACCGTAACCGTAGCGTTACCGTATCGTTACCGTACAGTAACCGTACCGTTACCGTACAGTAGCCGTACCGTTACCGTACAGTAACCGTATCGTTACCGTACAGTAACCGTACCGTAACCGTACAGTAACCGTACCGTAACCGCACCGTAACAGTTTCGTTCCCGTACCGTTACCGTATCGTTGCCGTACCGTAACCGTAGCGTTACCGTAGCGTTACCGTATCGTTACCGTACAGTAACCGTACCGTAACCGTACCGTAACCGTACCGTAACCGTAACGTAAACGTACTGTAACCGTGCCGTAACCGTATCGTTACCGTACAGTAACCGTACCGTAACCGCACCGTAACCGCACCGTAACCGTACCGTAACCGTACCGTAACCGTACCGTAACCGTACCGTAACCGTATCGTTACCGTACCGTAACCGTACCGTAACCGTACCGTAACCGTACCGTAACCGTACCGTAACCGTACCGTAACCGTACCGTAACCGTACCGTAACCGTACCGTAACCGTACCGTAACCGTACCGTAACCGTACCGTAACGTAACCGTATCGTTACCGTACCGTAACCGTACCTTAACCGTATCGTTACCGTATCGTTACCGTACCGTTACCGTACCGTAACCGTAACCGTACCGTAACCGTACCGTAACCGTACCGTAACCGTACCGTAACCGTACCGTAACCGAACCGTAACCGTACCGTAACCGTACCGTAACCGTACCGTAACCGTAACGTAACCGTATCGTTACCGTACCGTAACCGTACCTTAACCGTACCGTTACCGTACCGTAGCCGTGTCGTTACCGTACCGTAACCGTAGCGTTACCGTATCGTTACCGTACAGTAACCGTAACGTAACCGTATCGTTACCGTACAGTAACCGTACCGTAACCGCACCGTTACCGTAACCGTACCGTATCGTTACCGTACAGTAACCGTACCGTAACCGCACCGTAACCGTATCGTTACCGTATCGTTACCGTACCGTAACCGTACCGTAACCGTAACCGTACCGTAACCGTACCGTAACCGTACCGTAACCGTACCGTAACCGTACCGTAACCGTACCGTAACCGTACCGTAACCGTACCGTAACCGTACCGTAACCGTACCGTAACCGTACCGTAACCGTACCGTAACCGTACCGTAACCGTACCGTAACCGTACCGTAACCGTATCGTTACCGTACCGTAACCGTACCGTAACCGTACCGTAACCGTACCGTAACCGTACCGTAACCGTACCGTAACCGTACCGTACCGTAACCGTACCGTAACCGTACCGTAGCCGTAACCGTATCGTTACCGTACCGTTAAGGCTAAGTTACCCAACCGTAAACGTATCTGTAACGAATCAGCTGTTCCGATACCACAAGAAGAAATGTGTACGAATGGTTACTAACACGAACTTGCCGGATCATTCTGTTGAAATCAGAATTTTCTATCCGGCATCGAAACAGCTGAGTGATTTTACTCGGAAAAAGTATGAAATGAATAAAGAAAATTGATTCAAACAACAAATAAGGAATAAGAATTAACAAATAAATGGAAAAATTTAGAATAAAATATAAAACCACATGAAATAGATGCTAAATAGTAATGTCGTTTACGGTAATCTATAAGTGTACTTTTTAGATACGGCACGGTACAGTTACATCACATTTACGTTTACGGTCCCATAATCCGCCCTTTACCGTATCATTACCGTACCGTAACCGTACCGTAACCGTATCATTACCGTACCGTATCATTACCGTACCGTACCGTAACCGTACCGTAACCGTACCGTTACCGTACCGTAACCGTACCGTACTTACATAAATAATTGTGTAATAGATGCAAAAATACATAAAATTTATAATATTTTTAATTTTAATAAATTAAAAAAACTCGTTAATTTTCAGAAAACAGTACTGGCAAAGCACGTTTTAAGTAGTACCGGCATTTTCTAAAAAACAGGGCTCTCCCAGTACAATTTTTGTTGCAACGTCGGCTATTTCTACCTGGGAAATTTTTAATAAATAAATTTTTAATGAAATAAATTTTTAATGAAATAAATTTTTAATAAAATACATTTTTAATAAAATAAATTTTTAATAAAATAAATTTTAAATAAAATAAATTTTAAGTAAAATAAAATTTTAAATAAAATAATTAAAAAAAAAATAAATTTTAAATAAAATAAATTTTAAGTAAAATAAAATTTTAATAAACTAAATTTTAATAAAATAAATTTTAATTAAATTTAAATTTTAATAAAATAAATTTTAATAAAATAAATTTTAATAAAATAAATTTTTAATAAAATAAATTTTTAATAAAATACATTTTTAATAAAATACATTTTTAATAAAATAAATTTTTAATAATAAAATATACAAATTTTTAATAAAATAATTTTTTAATAAAATTAATTTTTAATAAAATAAAATTTTAATAAATAAATTTTTAATAAAATAAATTTTTAATAAAATACATTTTTAATAAAATAAATTTTTAATAAAATAATTTTTAATAAAACAGATTTTTAATAAAATAAATTTTTAGTAAAATAAATTTTAAATAAAACAAATTTTAAATAAAATAAATTTTAAATAAAATAAATTTTAAGTAAAATAAAATTTTAATAAAATAAATTGTAATAAAATAAATTTTTAATAAAATAAATTGTTTATAAAATAAATTTTTAATATAATAAATAATAAAATAAATTTTTAATAAATTAATTTTTAATAAAATAAATTTTTAATAAAATACATTTTTAATAAAATAAATTTTTAATAAAATAAATTTTAAGTAAAATAAAATTTTAAATAAAATAATTAAAAAAAAAAATAAATTTTAAATAAAATAAATTTTAAGTAAAATAAAATTTTAATAAACTAAATTTTAATAAAATAAATTTTAATAAAATAAATTTTTAATAAAATAAATTTTTAATAAAATACATTTTTAATAAAATACATTTTTAATAAAATAAATTTTTAATAATAAAATATACAAATTTTTAATAAAATAATTTTTTAATAAAATTAATTTTTAATAAAATAAAATTTTAATAAATAAATTTTTAATAAAATACATTTTTAATAAAATAAATTTTTAATAAAATAATTTTTAATAAAATAGATTTTTAATAAAATAAATTTTTAGTAAAATAAATTTTAAATAAAACAAATTTTAAATAAAATAAATTTTAAATAAAATAAATTTTAAGTAAAATAAAATTTTAATAAAATAAATTTTAATAAAATAAATTTTTAATAAAATAAATTGTTTATAAAATAAATTTTTAATATAATAAATAATAAAATAAATTTTTAATAAATTAATTTTTAATAAAATAAATTTTTAATAAAATAAATTTTTAATAAAATACATTTTTAATAAAATAAATTTTTAATAAAATAAATTTTAAGTAAAATAAAATTTTAAATAAAATAATTAAAAAAAAAAAATAAATTTTAAATAAAATAAATTTTAAGTAAAATAAAATTTTAATAAACTAAATTTTAATAAAATAAATTTTAATAAAATAAATTTTTAATAAAATAAATTTTTAATAAAATACATTTTTAATAAAATACATTTTTAATAAAATAAATTTTTAATAATAAAATATACAAATTTTTAATAAAATAATTTTTTAATAAAATTAATTTTTAATAAAATAAAATTTTAATAAATAAATTTTTAATAAAATACATTTTTAATAAAATAAATTTTTAATAAAATAATTTTTAATAAAATAGATTTTTAATAAAATAAATTTTTAGTAAAATAAATTTTAAATAAAACAAATTTTAAATAAAATAAATTTTAAATAAAATAAATTTTAAGTAAAATAAAATTTTAATAAAATAAATTTTAATAAAATAAATTTTTAATAAAATAAATTGTTTATAAAATAAATTTTTAATATAATAAATAATAAAATAAATTTTTAATAAATTAATTTTTAATAAAATAAATTTTTAATAAAATAAATTTTTAATAAAATAAATTTTTAATAAAATAATTTTTAATAAAATAAATTTTAAATAAAATTAATTTCAAAAAATTTTAAATAAAATAAATTTTAAATAAAATAAATTTTTAATAAGAAAAATTTTTAATAAAATAATTTTTTATAAAATAGTTTTTAATAAAATAAAATTTAAATAAAATAAATTTTTAATAAAATAATTTTTTAATAAAATAAATTTTAAATAAAATAATTTTTTAAATAAAATAAATGTTTAATAAAATAAATTTTTAATAAAATAAATTTTAAATAATAAATAAATTTTAATAAAATAAATTTCTAATAAAATAAATTTTTAATAAAATCATTTTTTAATAAAATAAAAAAAAAATAGTTTTTAAGAAAATAAAATTTAAATAAAATAAATCTTAAATAAAATAATTTTTTAATAAAATTAATTTTTAAATAAAATAAATTCTAAATAAAATAAATTTTAAATAAAATAAATTTTAAATAAAATAAATTTTTAATAAAATAAATTTTTAATAAAATAAATTTTTTATAAAATAAATTTTTTATAAAATAAATTTTAAATAAAATAATAACAAAATAAATTTTTAATAAAATAAATAATAAAATAATAAAATAAATTTTTAATAAAATAATAAAATAAATTTTTAATAAAATAATTTTTAATAAAACAGATTTTTAATAAAATAAATTTTTAGTAAAATAAATTTTAAATAAAACAAATTTTAAATAAAATAAATTTTAAATAAAATAAATTTTAAGTAAAATAAAATTTTAATAAAATAAATTGTAATAAAATAAATTTTTAATAAAATAAATTGTTTATAAAATAAATTTTTAATATAATAAATAATAAAATAAATTTTTAATAAATTAATTTTTAATAAAATAAATTTTTAATAAAATACATTTTTAATAAAATAAATTTTTAATAAAATAAATTTTAAGTAAAATAAAATTTTAAATAAAATAATTAAAAAAAAAAAATAAATTTTAAATAAAATAAATTTTAAGTAAAATAAAATTTTAATAAACTAAATTTTAATAAAATAAATTTTAATAAAATAAATTTTTAATAAAATAAATTTTTAATAAAATACATTTTTAATAAAATACATTTTTAATAAAATAAATTTTTAATAATAAAATATACAAATTTTTAATAAAATAATTTTTTAATAAAATTAATTTTTAATAAAATAAAATTTTAATAAATAAATTTTTAATAAAATACATTTTTAATAAAATAAATTTTTAATAAAATAATTTTTAATAAAATAGATTTTTAATAAAATAAATTTTTAGTAAAATAAATTTTAAATAAAACAAATTTTAAATAAAATAAATTTTAAATAAAATAAATTTTAAGTAAAATAAAATTTTAATAAAATAAATTTTAATAAAATAAATTTTTAATAAAATAAATTGTTTATAAAATAAATTTTTAATATAATAAATAATAAAATAAATTTTTAATAAATTAATTTTTAATAAAATAAATTTTTAATAAAATAAATTTTTAATAAAATACATTTTTAATAAAATAAATTTTTAATAAAATAAATTTTAAGTAAAATAAAATTTTAAATAAAATAATTAAAAAAAAAAATAAATTTTAAATAAAATAAATTTTAAGTAAAATAAAATTTTAATAAACTAAATTTTAATAAAATAAATTTTAATAAAATAAATTTTTAATAAAATAAATTTTTAATAAAATACATTTTTAATAAAATACATTTTTAATAAAATAAATTTTTAATAATAAAATATACAAATTTTTAATAAAATAATTTTTTAATAAAATTAATTTTTAATAAAATAAAATTTTAATAAATAAATTTTTAATAAAATACATTTTTAATAAAATAAATTTTTAATAAAATAATTTTTAATAAAATAGATTTTTAATAAAATAAATTTTTAGTAAAATAAATTTTAAATAAAACAAATTTTAAATAAAATAAATTTTAAATAAAATAAATTTTAAGTAAAATAAAATTTTAATAAAATAAATTTTAATAAAATAAATTTTTAATAAAATAAATTGTTTATAAAATAAATTTTTAATATAATAAATAATAAAATAAATTTTTAATAAATTAATTTTTAATAAAATAAATTTTTAATAAAATAAATTTTTAATAAAATAAATTTTTAATAAAATAATTTTTAATAAAATAAATTTTAAATAAAATTAATTTCAAAAAATTTTAAATAAAATAAATTTTAAATAAAATAAATTTTTAATAAGAAAAATTTTTAATAAAATAATTTTTTATAAAATAGTTTTTAATAAAATAAAATTTAAATAAAATAAATTTTTAATAAAATAATTTTTTAATAAAATAAATTTTAAATAAAATAATTTTTTAAATAAAATAAATGTTTAATAAAATAAATTTTTAATAAAATAAATTTTAAATAATAAATAAATTTTAATAAAATAAATTTCTAATAAAATAAATTTTTAATAAAATCATTTTTTAATAAAATAAAAAAAAAATAGTTTTTAAGAAAATAAAATTTAAATAAAATAAATCTTTAATAAAATAATTTTTTAATAAAATTAATTTTTAAATAAAATAAATTCTAAATAAAATAAATTTTAAATAAAATAAATTTTAAATAAAATAAATTTTTAATAAAATAAATTTTTAATAAAATAAATTTTTTATAAAATAAATTTTTTATAAAATAAATTTTAAATAAAATAATAACAAAATAAATTTTTAATAAAATAAATAATAAAATAATAAAATAAATTTTTAATAAAATAAATTTTAAATAAAATAAATTTCAAATAAAATAAATTTTAAATAACCCGACTAAAAAAGTTTTCATATAATCTTATATGATTTGATATAATTATAAATGTTTATATGCGTGGCTTTATATAACCATATACATTTATATTAGCACTTTGGTTTTATAAATATGTTTGATATAACGTTATATATAATCATATGGGATTAGGTCTCCAGCCATATATTAAGAGATCTGCGATATAGTTTATATATAATTATATATAATGGCGTATAAGCTTCTATAAACAACCTTGTATGAAAATATATAACAAAGTTAATAGAAAATTGTATTAATTTTATATATAATTATATATGAAATAATATCTAATTATACAAAGTTTAATTGCACTATAAAAATTAAGAAAAAAACTTAGAAATTGTGGATCTGGTTTTGAATTTTGCACTTTGACGTATACATAAATTAATGTTTATAATTGAAATTAACATCTATTTTTCAAATATTTGACAAAATACTATTTATTAAAAAATTAATTTAAAGAAATAAATAAGAAAAAAAAATATCGTTCGTTCGTTCGAAAGAACTATTTTTATTTTTAAATTTAAAAAGAAAAAAATTAGACAAACTTATGCTGAAATAAATAAGGTTTAAGCAGGCGGTTTTCAACTCCTCTTTCGAACATTAAATGTAATTGTATCCAAAAATGTTAGCCTTTGCAGCCGTGGCTGAATTTTTCGATACAAATTAAGAAGAGAGTGATTTAACAGAGGTAGGGCGAGTTGGTTAGTCTTTTAAATATATACTGCCATGTGATGGAAAATGATCGTTTTTGATTTCGATCGATTTGGTTAAAAATCAAAAATTTAATAATGAATATAAAAGGCAAAGAGGGTTGAAATTGTTTTTAACTGCTATAGTTGTGTCAGGTATATCGATTTACGACTTCTTATCGCTTTTAAATTAAAAATAAAAAATATAAATAAGAAATATTTAGGATTGAAATTTTAGAAACGATCGATTTGAAACCGATCGATTTCCATCACATGCCAGTATATGTTTTTATATATAATTTGATGCAATTAGATAGACCCATTTTTCGGATCAAATTGTATCAGGTTAGATAACATACTTATCTCGCTTGATATAATTATATATTCCAATATTCGGATCAAATTAGATATGAACATATATATGGGTTTATATAACATCTTTTTTAGTCGGGAAAATAAATTTTAAATAAAATAAATAAGATAAATTTTTAATAAAATAATTTTTTATAAAATAGTTTTTAATAAAATAAAATTTAAATAAAATAAATTTTTAATAAATAAATTTTTAATAAAATACATTTTTAATAAAATAAATTTTTAATAAAATAATTTTTAATAAAATAGATTTTTAATAAAATAAATTTTTAGTAAAATAAAAATATAAAAATATATAATAAAATATAAAAATTTTTAATAAAATAAATTTTTAATAAAATAATTTTTTAATAAAATAAATTTTTAATAAAATAAATTTTTGATAAATAAATTTTTAATAAAATAAATTTTTAATAAAATACATTTTTAATAAAATAAATTTTTAATAAAATAATTTTTAATAAAATAGATTTTTAATAAAATAAATTTTTAGTAAAATAAATTTTAAATAAAATAAATTTTAAATAAAATATATTTTAAGTAAAATAAAATTTTAATAAAATAAATTTTAATAAAATAAATTTTAATAAAATAAATTTTAATAAAATAAATTTTTAATAAAAAAGATTTTAATAAAATAAAATTTAAATAAAATAAATTTTTAATAAAATAATTTTTTAATAAAATAAATTTTAAATAAAATAATTTTTTTAATAAAATAAATTTTTAATAAAATAATTTTTTAATAAAATAAATTTTAAATAAAATAATTTTTTTAATAAAATAAATTTTTAATAAAATAAATTTTAAATAAAATAAATTTTTAATAAAATAAATTTTTAATAAAATAAATTTTAATAAAATAATTTTTTAATAAAATAAATTTTAATAAAATAAATTTCTAATAAAATAAATTTTAATAAAATAAATTTCTAATAAAATCATTTTTTAATAAAATAAAAAAAAATAGTTTTTAATAAAATAAAATTTAAATAAAATAAATCTTTAATAAAATAATTTTTTTAAAAAATTAATTTTTAAATAAAATAAATCTAAATAAAATAAATTTTAAATAAAATAAATTTTAAATAAAATAAATTTTTAATAAAATAAATTTTTAATAACCCGAGTAAAAATAGTTATATATTGTCATATATAATGTGATTGGGCTATATCTGACAATGAATGGAGTAACATTAAGACACATATCATTATATACAACTACATCTGATATTATTTTTCCAACGAATTTTTTGTATGGTAATTGATATTATTACATATCTCCAAATCTGACTCTATATATAACTACATAAGCCTTATAAAACTAATCAAATTATATGTAATGATCGATATGATTATATATGATTTGATACTAAGTTTTATAACACTGTATGTGTCGTCGTACTAAAAATATATTTTATATTTATATTTTATATAATCCCATACAAATTAATATATAGTTCAACATCAAATTTAGTTATCTGCAAATTCAGAGTTAATTACTCCAAATAATTTTCGCGTGATGTTTTTGCATGTAAAATCATATTAAAAAATGATGCGTACGATTTAGAAGACAAAAGTATTCAAATAAATATTTATTTTATGTTTTAAAATTTGGGTCTTCAAAATTGTTAAATCCATAGACCTTTTAATGTCAATTTAATAGCTAGTATGCATAAAAAGTATGCCTACCATCAGACAAAATTTTATAAAATCAGATATTTTTATATCGAATTAGATATAATTTGATGTCCTGGATATGGACAAATCTCGGATCAAACTGTATCAAATTATATCTAATTTGATATAATTAGACACATGTAGATGACCCATTTTTCGGATCAAGTTGTATGTCGTTGTATATGGGGACTTATCAAATAAGATATAATTATATATGACACCATATTAAGATTTTTACCCGGGTAAAATAATTTTTAAATAAAATAGATTTTTAATAAAATAAATTTTTAATAAAATAATTTTTAATAAAATAAATTTTTAATAAAATAATTTTTAATAAAATAAATTTTTAATAAATAAAATTTTTAATGAAATGAATTTTTAATAAAATAATTTTTAATAAAATAAATTTTTAATAAAATAAATTTTAATAAAATAAATTAAAATTTTAATAAAATAAATTTTTAATAAAATAATTTTTTAATAAAATATATTTCTAATAAAATTAATTTTTAGTAAAATAAATTTTTAATAAAATAAATTTTTTATAACATAAATTTTAAATAAAATAATAAAATAAATTTTTAATAAAATAAATAATAAAATAAATTTTTAATAAAATACATTTTTAATAAAATAAATTTTTAATAAAATACGTTTTTAATATAATAAAATAATAAAATAATTTTTAATAAAATAAATTTTAAATAAAATAAATTTCAAATAAAATAAATTTTAAATACAATAAATTTTAAATAAAATAAATTTTAAATAAAATAAATTTTTAATCAAATAAATTTTTAAATAAAATAAATTTTAAATAAAATATATTTTTAATAAAATCAATTTTTAATAAAATAAATTTTAAATAAAATAAACTTTAAATAAAATAAATTTTAAATAAAATAAATTTTAAATAAAATAAATTTTAAATAAAATAAATTTTAAGTAAAATAAATTTTAAATAAAATACATTTTTAATAAAATAGATTTTTAATAAAATAATTTTTAATAAAATAAATTTTAAATAAAATAATTTTTTAATAAAATAAATGTTTAATAAAATAAATTTTTAATAAAATAAATTTTAAATAAAATAAATTTTTAATAAAATAAATTTTAATAAAATAATTTTTTATAAAATAAATTTTTAATAAAATAAAATTTTTATAAAATAAATTTTTAATAAAATAAATTTTAAATAAAATAATAATAATATAAATTTTAAATAAAATAATAATAATAATAATAATATAAATTTTTAATAAAATAAATTTTTAATAAAATAATTTTTAATAAAATAATTTTTAATAAAATAAATTTTAAATAAAATAAATTTTAAATAAAATAAATTTCAAATAAAATAAATTTTAAATAAAATAGATTTTTAATAAAATAAATTTTTAATAAAATAAATTTTTAATAAAATAAATTTTAAATAAAATAAATTTTAAATAAAATAAATTTTTAATAAAATAAATTTTAAATAAAATAAATTTTAAATAAAATAAATTTTAAATAAAATAAATTTTAAATAAAATAAATTTTAAATAAAATAGATTTTTAATAAAATAAATTTTTAATAAAATAATTTTAAATAAAATAAATTTTTAATAAAATAAATTTTAAATACCCGAGTAAAAATACTTATATATTGTTATATATAATGTGGTTGGGTTATATCTGACAGTGAATGGAGTCACATTAAGACACATATCATAATATACAACTACATCTGATATTATTTTTTCAATGAATTTTTTGTACGGTAATTTATGTTATTACATATCCCCACATCTGACTCCATATATAACTGCATAAGCCATATAAAACTAATCAAAATATATGTAGTGACCGATATGATTATATATGGTTCGATACTAAGTTATATAACACTGTATGTATCGTCATACTAAAAATATATTCTTGTAATTTTATATAACTTTCTATATGATCTCATACAAATTAATATAAATTAAGAGTTAATTTCTCCACAGCTAAATAATTTTCACGTGATTTTTTTGCATATAAAATTTATACTAAAAAATGATTGGTACGATTTAGAAGACAAAAGCATTAAAATTTTTATTTTATGATATAAAATTTGGGACTTTAAAATCGTTCAAGCTATAGAAATTTCAATATCAATTTAATAGCCGGTATGCATAAAAAGTATACTTACTATTAGACAATGTTATATAAAATCAGATATTTTTATATCGAATTAGGTGTAATTTGATGTGCTGCATATGGACAAATCTCGGATCAAACTGTATCAAATTATATCTTATTTGATATAATTAGACACAAGTAGATGACCCATTTTTCGGATCAAATTGTATGTCGTTGTATATGGGGACTTATCAAATAAGATATAATTATATATGACACCATATTAAGATTTTTACCCGGGTAAAATAATTTTTAAATAAAATAGATTTTTAATAAAATAAATTTTTAATAAAATAATTTTTAATAAAATAAATTTTTAATAAATAAAATTTTTAATGAAATGAATTTTTAATAAAATAATTTTTAATAAAATAAATTTTTAATAAAATAAATATTAATAAAATAAATTAAAATTTTAATAAAATAAATTTTTAATAAAATAATTTTTTAATAAAATATATTTCTAATAAAATTAATTTTTAGTAAAATAAATTTTTAATAAAATAAATTTTAAATAAAATAAATTTTTAATAAAATAAATTTTTAATAAAATCATTTTTTAATAGAATAAATTTTTAATAAAATAAATTATTAATAAAAAACATTTTTAATAAAATAAATGTTTAAATTTTTAATAAAATAAATTTTTTATAAAATAAATTTTTAATAAAATAAATTTTTAATAAAATAATTTTTTAATAAAATAAATTTTTAATAACCCGACTAAAAAAGTTTTCATATAATCTTATATGATTTGATATAATTATAAATGTTTATATGTGTGGCTTTATATGACCATATACATTTATATTAACACTGGTTTTATAAATATGTTTGATATGACGTTATATATAATCATATGCGATTTGGTCTCCAGGCATATATTAAGAGATCTGCAAATATGGTTTATATATAATTGTATATAATGGCGTATAAGCTTCTCTAAACAATCCTATATCAAAATATATAACAATGTTAATATAAAATTGTATTAATTTTATGTATAAATTTATCTGACATGATATCTAATTATACAAAATTTTATAAAGTTTAATTGCACTATAAAAATTAAAAAAAACTCCGAAATTGTGGATTTGGTTTTGAATTTTGCATTTTGACATACAAATAAATGTTTATAATTGAATTTAACATATATTTTCCAAATAGTTAGCGAAATACTCTTTATTAAACTCAATTTTATTCCGTGCTAATTTTTGATGAAATTTGTTATAAAAATGTTTCGTTTTTCCAGTAAGCATATTTTGTAGTATTATATTGGCATTTTTAAGTTTATTTATGTTTCGATTTGTACCTAATTTTTTACAATATGAAAGTTTTATTGTAATTTTTGGATCATATGCATAATCACTTTCTAAGTTTATAAATGTCTTATACAAAATTCATTTTATAAACTTGTTATAAGATTTTTAAATTATTATGCATAAGCACTTTTATATTTTAATATTTAAATTTTAATTAAAAAAATAAAAAAAATTGTAAATGAAACAAATGTGCCGATTTAATTTGATAAAAACTGTAAAAAAAAATCCATGAACTTAAAAAAACTGTTTTTTTACATGAGAAAACTGGAACACTGTTAGGTATCCCAAAAAACTGTAAAAAAAACAGTTAAAACTGGCTATATGGCAACACTGGTAAGTACTAATGAAATAATTCAGTTTCGTTTTCACCACGGTCTTAAGTTAATACACCTATCCGTTTCCTTTTGGACGTCTTTCTCTGTGTTTACTTTCTATTTCCCTTTCCGTATTTGTTTTAAATTTGTTATAAAACGAGTTACGCCGGGTCTCATACTACAGGGTTAACTTTAACATAACTAATGAACAAAAGAAATTATCAAAAAATTGTATACAAAACAACAACTAATAGTTAACGCTTAAACCTTCGGTGTGAGACATGTTATTTATGTACGAATAGTTTGAAACTGTTTTTTTATTTAAGAATGTATTTGATCACTCACTCACCTCTACGTATTTAAAACAATGCAGCGTTTTATACAGGCATACACATTTATATACGATACGTATGTAGATATTATTATTATTATTATTATTATTATATTATTGTTAAAGTCGACTTTATTTTAAAGCAAAGGTTTTGTTTTTACCATACCATACAAAATATTTACTCCTAAATTCATAAACGCTTTGTAAAATTATAGGAGGTGTATTGAACAAATTTTGTATGAAAATGACGTTTTGTAAACCAGCTATAACTTTACAAAGCATTTATGAATTGAGGGCTTAAAATAGAACTTTTAAAATAATGCCAAACATACATTCACAAATTTTGTTTATTTTTATTGAAAATCAAAACAAAATATTCAAAAATAAAAAGGAAATTTGTAAATAAATGTAAACAAAATTTGAAAACAATAAAAAAATATAAAATAAAAACAAATGGAAATGGAAACTTTAAATTTAAAACAGAATTTTAAGGTACATTTTAAATATACTGTATGGTAAGAAATTTAAAATAATAGTCGACTTTTGTGATTTAAAATAGACTTTTTCTTTTTTATAGTAAAGGTGATTGTTTTTAAACAACTTTTTTATAATTTAAACTTTTATAAGACTGACTTTATTTATGAGCATTTACTCTTATTAATACTGGGGTTACACGATCAGTTTCAATTTTCAATAATCTCACACTTTTTTATGAGTGGGAGTGTGTTAGTAAAAAAATTGAAACTTGAAAGGCAAAACTGGATCGTGTAACCCCCATGTAAGAACAAACATTTGCAGTCACACTTACTAAAAATTTTGCGCATAACTTAACGAAACTAAAAGAAAACGATATGGGTTTCCCGCACTTTTGTATACTTTTACATATTTTTTTTGCTTATATTTTTTTTAGCTCTTATTAAGAATAAACATTTGCACTCACACTTACTAAAAATTTTGCGCATACACCGGTAACTTAACGAACTAAAATAAAACGATATGGGTTTCCCGCACTGTTGTATACTTTTACATATTTTTTTTGCTTATTACTTTAAAGATTTTTAAGAAACCCCTTTTAATTTTACTTTTCAATTATAAATAAAATTTTTCATTTAAAATATTTACTGATTATGCGCTAGAAACTAATGAATTAATGAAAAAAACTTCACTTAGTTCACCGTACAACCAAACCGTATGAAAGCTACCAGAAACTAAATTTGTTAATGGTGCATCAGTGGTGAGATAAGTGGTCTTCTATACCCCTCTTACTCGCTCAACCCACAGATCACAAATCGCCAAAATCATAAGAAAAATAACGATGGAAATGTATACAATAACAATTTTAAATATTTTCGATGTGGTAAAAAAGGCACATTCGTTCTCAATGCAAAGACATAGGAAAAGGAGACAGTGACTTTGCATGTTCATTAAATGACAATAAAGTAAACTTAAGAGAATTATGGATACTAGACAGCGGCGCGACGTCACACATGAGCAGAACAAAAGAGTGTTTTTTGACTTTACCCAATGAAATTTTTTTCGTGAACAACAGGCGCCTGATGAATGGAGATATTTTCTTGCTTGTAGAACAGTGGTGTTCAAAACTAAAAATGTAGTTGTGTTGGTGAGAAAATGAGAATTGCACTGTAAGAAATGTTGAATGGGTTAATAGAATCTGTATGCATTTATTTTTTATTAAAAATATGAAAATGTTTTGTGTAAAAAACGAAGTAGGTACTTTCGGAAAATATAAATAAATAATACACTGTTTTAAAGAAATAAAAATAATCAAAATACAATTTTTGAAAGAAAAAAAAATACATACATACATACATAAGGTTGGCTTCTTTTATTCTATGTAAAACAAAAGGTTTCCAATTTTTTTAAATCAATATCAATGGTTTCAATGTATTTACATATTTATAAAATATCTTTAATCTACATTTATAATTATAAAATATTTGTCCTATATTGTTATTAATTTTTTTTTCAGTACATTAAAAAAAAATCAGCGACTAAAAGCAAGAGAGTAAGAATACATGTGAATTGAGCAGGGACAATTGTCCTATGGGCTAAACCACTTTAACCAGGCACTATCCACGGCTCTCATCTGAAAAACTGAACTGGTTTTAAGAGAGTTTCAATGTAAAATAACAAAAAACGTGAAAAAGTGGTATTTTTAATTAATTATTTTTATTGTTTTTAAGCAATTTTAATTAAATTGTAAAGTGCACTTGTGTTGTTTGATATGTTCTCTGCATTAGTTTTATATAATTAGCACAAAATTTTGCTCATTAATATTAAAAAATACGCGTTAAAAAAACCACTAAAAACTGTTTCTCTTAAAACCAGTTTTCATATAAAATTAAAGAGACTTTTTAACAGCAGTTGAGGCTGGTGGTTTGTCTTTAGTCTATATAGTCGTTGCTTTAACCAATAAAATTTTTCTCGTGAACAACATGCGAATGGAGATATTTTCTTGCTTGTAGAACAGTGATGTACCAACGCAGCGCAAGCAGCATTTTCTTGTGTAACCACGCGTGGTTGGAAATTGAGAGGGAGTACATCACTGTTGTAGAATATTAACATCTTATTTATATTAAGGGGCAGTGATGGTATTTGAGAGTTATCGTTTGGTGCCTAAATGATGCCAAAAAAGTGCCAAAAGATATTCAAAAGTGCCAAAAAAAAGTTAAGCAACATTTATTGTTTCAACAACTATGTTCAGCTTTTATTTCAAATACTAATACATATACAAAATTGTCACAAAACTGGGGTGAATGGAAATTATTATAATTTTGGTATTCTAAGAAAAATTGTCACAACAAAACCTTGACAAAATTGGCATGTAATAAAAATCACATAACAAACAAATATTTTCATTTGTCAACAATTTAAAATATAAAAATTTTATTTTCTTTTGAAGAATTTTATAATTTTTCTTCACAGAAATAAAATATGAAATAACTCACTCATATTTTAAGATGCATCGAACCTTTTACCGATTCTAAAATTCCTGCAAATTCCTCCAAAAGATTACGTATTAATATGGGATTTTTGGGGCTAAAGTTGTTACCCAGCAAAATCTTTCATTACCAAATAAGTGGTTATATAATAGAAATTCATAGCTCCGTACAACTTATTTTTTGGCGTCTAAACTCATTATTTTTGTTTGGCGTGGTCGTTTTTATAAGTAGTCACGCTTACCTGCTCGCTTACGAAAAAATGAGAAATAAGTAGTTACGAGATTTTAAATAATAAGTGGTTACATACATGCTTACAAAAAGTTGAATTATAAGTGGTTATCCGACTGCTTACTTGATTCATAAAAATAAGGAGTTTCACAAATACTATTAGCTTCAGGAAATACATTCAGAGAATTTTAAGTTTTTCCTAGTGTGTAAGTTTAGTACTCGTCATAAAAATTTAACACAAAACATATTTAAATGTATAAAATTTAACTTTGTAAAAAGTACTTATTTAAACTATTGCGAGTAAGTCATTATTTTATATTTAAAAGCAATAACTACAATAGGCCGTTATTAGGAAGTCATTATTTTATATTACAAAATAATGCAAAAGGTAATGATATATCATTATTGGTAATGCAGACAGCAATGAGGTGTCATTACCAATATTTTGCTGGGTAGGAATAAGCTCAGGGTGCTTGATGCAAAAATTTAAAGGAAACTCGAAGTGGTTAGAACTAGTTCTCTCGTGTTCTGCGGTTCCTGGACATTTTTTTAAGTTTTTATTTCATTTAAGATTTCAAAAAATTGTAAAAAAAATCATAATTTTTCACAAATTACAATTTTTTGATCATTCTATTTTATTTTTGGCAGAAAAAGCTTTCACCATTGTATGGTAAAATTTTTAAAACTTTTGCTTGTCATAAAAAAAAAAACTAGAATACCATAACAAATTCCTATAACAAGAAACATGACAATTTTAATAACAAAACAAATTGTCACATTTTCCTAGAATAAGGGTATTAGTTACTTTAAGAATAAAAAGACAAAAACAAAAAAACTTTAAGGGCGGGTAACTTATCTAAAAACTAACCCGAGTTTAACATTACCACAAATATTTTCATATAAATTTGCCATTCTTAACTATAGTAAAGCACTCAACTTACGTTATTTTAAGATAAGTTAGCAGGTCCAATTCTTTCAAATTCTACATACATATTTTATATATATAGTGACGGAGAATACAATAGAATCAATTAAAGTTTTTCTAACTTTATTCCCTTTGCTTTTATTTTTAAAGATCAAAATAATGATTAAATTGTCCCCGCAGAACTGGAAGGTGGTCCAGAAAATTGTATAAATTTTTAGTGTAGCGTTTGTTTTTTAATTTTGCTAATTTAAAAACTAGCGATATCAACCTTTTATCAAATTATATAGAAATTTTCTTAAAAAGTGCCAAAATTCTATGGAGAGTGCCAAGGTGCCGTTGAACATTCAATAGTGCCACAAATGGCACTTCTGTGCCACTTTTACCAACAGTGTTAAGGGGTATGAGTAACTCTCAGAGAGTTCACAATTGAGTGAAATGTTGAAAGAATGAAAGTGTGGATATTTGGATCAGTGATGGTATTTGAAAAATTTCGTTTGGTGCCTAAATGATGCCAAAAAGTGCCAAAAAAGCTTTAAAAGTGCCAAAAAAAAAATTAAGCAACATGCAAATGTTGCAAAAATTATGTTCAGTTTTTATTTCAAATATTTATACATTTACACCCTTATAATAAACTTTATAACAATAACAAAATTGTCACAAAACTGGTGTGAATGGAAATTATTATAATTTTGGTATTCTAAGAAAAATTGTCACAGCAAAACCTTGACAAAATTGTCATGCAATAAAAAGCACATAAATTTTCATTCGTCAACAATTTAAAATATAAGTTTTATTTTCTTTTGAAGAATTTTATAATTTTTCTTCACAGAAATAGAATACGAAAAACCTCATTCATATTTTGAGATATTATTTTAAGATACATCGAACCTTTTACCGATTCTAAAATTCCTGTAAATTCCTCCAAAAGATTAGGTAGTAACATGGGATTTTTGGGGCTAAAGTTGTTAGGAATAAGCTCAAAACACTTGATGCTAAAATTTAAAGGATACTCCAAGTGCTTAGAACTAGTTCTCTCGTGTTTGCGGTTCCTGGACATTTTTTTAAGTTTTCATTTCATTTAAGATTTCATAAAATTATCCAAAAAAACGTAATTTTTCACAAATTACAATTTTTTGATAATTTTATTTTATTTTCGGCAGAAAAAGCTTTCACCATTGTATGGTGAAATTTTTAAAACCTTTGCTAGTCATAAAAAAACTAGAATACCATAACAAATTTTTGAAAAATTCCAGTGACGGACAATACAATAGAATCAATTAAAGTTTTTCTAATTTTATCCCCATTGCTTTTATTTTTAAAGATCAAAATAATGATTAAATTGTGCCCAAAAAACTGGAATGTGGTCCAGAAAATTGTAGAAATTTTTAGTGTGGCGTTTGTTTTTTAATTTTGCTACCCGTTCTAAGTAGACGTAGCTTTTAATGAAAAACCAGCGATATCGACCTTTTATCAAATTATTTAGAAATTTTCTTAAAAAGTGCCGAAATTCTATGAAGAGTGCCAAAGTGCCATTGAACATTCAATAGTGCCACAAATGGCACTTTTGTGCCACTTTTACCAACAGTGCATCAAAGTCGGGTACCCGATTACTCTTCATAATTTTTTAAGAGGTTCAAAGTAGGGTACCCGTATTTTCGTTAATACAATTTTATACCGTACCGTATCGTTACCGTACCGCAACCGTATCGTTACCGTACCGTAACCGTATCGTTACCGTACCGTAACCGTATCGTTACCGTTACCGTATCGCTACCGTACCGTAACCGTATCGTTACCGTACCGTAACCGTAGCGTTACCGTATCGTTACCGTACAGTAACCGTACCGTAACCGTATCGTTACCGTACAGTAACCGTACCGTAACCGCACCGTAACCGTACCGTAACCGTACAGGAACCGTACCGTAACCGCACCGTAACCGTATCGTTTCCGTGCCGTTGCCGTACCGTAACCGTAGCGTTACCGTATCCTTACCGTATCGTTACCGTACAGTAACCGTACCGTAACCGCACCGTTACCGTAACCGTACCGTATCGTTACCGTACAGTAACCGTACCGTAACCGCACCGTAACCGTATCGTTACCGCACCGTAACCGTACCGTAACCGTATCGTTACCGTACCGTAACCGTATCGTTGCCGTACCGTAACCGTAGCGTTACCGTACCGTAACCGTACCGTAACCGTACCGTAACCGTACCGTAACCGTACCGTAACCGTACCGTAACCGTACCGTAACCGTACCGTAACCGTACCGTAACCGTACCGTAACCGTACCGTAACCGTACCGTTACCGCACCGTAACCGTACCGTAACCGTACCGTAACCGCACCGTAACCGTAACGTAAACGTACCGTAACCGTGCCGTAACCGTACCGTAACCGTGCCGTAACCGTATCGTTACCGTACAGTAACCGTACCGTAACCGGACCGTAACCGGACCGTAACCGTACCGTAACCGTACCGTAACCGTACCGCAACCGTACCGAAACCGTATCGTTACCGTACCGTAACCGTACCGTAACCGTACCGTAACCGTACCGTTACCGCACCGTAACCGTAGCGTTACCGTATCCTTACCGTATCGTTACCGTACAGTAACCGTACCGTAACCGCACCGTTACCGTAACCGTACCGTATCGTTACCGTACAGTAACCGTACCGTAACCGCACCGTAACCGTATCGTTACCGTACCGTAACCGTACCGTAACCGTACCGTAACCGTACCGTAACCGTACCGTTACCGCACCGTAACCGTACCGTAACCGTACCGTAACCGTACCGTAACCGTACCGTTACCGCACCGTAACCGTACCGTAACCGTATCGTTACCGTACCGTAACCGTACCGTAACCGTACCGTAACCGCACCGTAACCGTAACGTAAACGTACCGTAACCGTGCCGTAACCGTACCGTAACCGTGCCGTAACCGTATCGTTACCGTACCGTAACCGTGCCGTAACCGTACCGTAACCGTGCCGTAACCGTATCGTTACCGTACAGTAACCGTACCGTAACCGGACCGTAACCGGACCGTAACCGTACCGTAACCGTACCGTAACCGTACCGCAACCGTACCGAAACCGTATCGTTACCGTACCGTAACCGTACCGTAACCGTACCGTAGCCGTATCGTAACCGTATCGTAACCGTACCGTAACCGTACCGTAACCGTGCCGTACCGTAACCGTATCGTTACCGTAACCGTATCGTTACCGTAACCGTTAAGGCTGAGTTACCCAACCGTAAACGTATCTGTAACGAATACCACAAGAAGAAATGTGTACGAATGGTTACTAACACGAACTTGCCGGATCATTCTGTTGAAATCAGAATTTTCTATCCGGCATCGAAACAGCTGAGTGATTTTACTCGGAAAAAATATGAAATGAATAAAGAAAATTGATTCAAACAACAAATAAGGAATAAGAATTAACAAATAAATGGAAAAATTTAGAATAAAATATAAAACCACATGAAATAGATGCTAAATAGTAATGTCGTTTACGGTAATCTATAAGTGTACTTTTTAGATACGGCACGGTACAGTTACATCACATTTACGTTTACGGTCCCATAGTCCGCCCTTTACCGTATCATTACCGTACCGTAACCGTACCGTAACCGTACCGTTACCGTACCGTAACCGTACCGTACTTACATAAATAATTGTGTAATAGATGCAAAACTACATAAAATTTATAATATTTTTAATTTTAATAAATTAAAAAAACTCGTTAATTTTCAGAAAACAGTACTGGCAAAGCACGTTTTAAGTAGTACCGGCATTTCCTAAAAAACAGGGCTCTCCCAGTACAATTTTTGTTGCAACGTCGGCTATTTCTACCTGGGAAATTTTTAATAAATAAATTTTTAATGAAATAAATTTTTAATAAAATACATTTTTAATAAAATAAATTTTTAATAAAATTAATTTTAAGTAAAATAAAATTTTAAATAAAATAATTAAAAAAAAAATAAATTTTAAATACAATAATTTTAAATAAAATAAATTTTAAGTAAAATAAAATTTTAATAAACTAAATTTTAATAAAATAAATTTTAATAAAATAAATTTTAATAAAATAAATTTTTAATAAAATAAATTTTTAATAAAATACATTTTTAATAAAATACATTTTTAATAAAATAAATTTTTAATAAAATAAATTTTTAATAAAATAAATTTTTAATAATAAAATATACAAATTTTTAATAAAATAATTTTTTAATAAAATTAATTTTTAATAAAATAAAATTTTAATAAATAAATTTTTAATAAAATAAATTTTTAATAAAATACATTTTTAATAAAATAAATTTTTAATAAAATAATTTTTAATAAAATAGATTTTTAATAAAATAAATTTTTAGTAAAATAAATTTTAAATAAAACAAATTTTAAATAAAATAAATTTTAAATAAAATAAATTTTAAGTAAAATAAAATTTTAATAAAATAAATTTTATTAAAATAAATTTTTAATAAAATAAATTGTTTATAAAATAAATTTTTAATATAATAAATAATAAAATAAATTTTTAATAAATTAATTTTTAATAAAATAAATTTTTAATAAAATAAATTTTTAATAAAATAATTTTTAATAAAATAAATTTTAAATAAAATTAATTTCAAAAAATTTTAAATAAAATAAATTTTAAATAAAATAAATTTTTAATAAAATAATTTTTTATAAAATAGTTTTTAATAAAATAAAATTTAAATAAAATAAATTTTTAATAAAATAATTTTTTAATAAAATAAATTTTAAATAAAATATTTTTTTAAATAAAATAAATGTTTAATAAAATAAATTTTTAATAAAATAAATTTTAAATAAATAAATTTTAATAAAATCAATTTCTAATAAAATAAATTTTTAATAAAATCATTTTTTAATAAAATAAAAAAAAAATAGTTTTTAAGAAAATAAAATTTACATAAAATAAATCTTTAATAAAATAATTTTTTAATAAAATTAATTTTTAAATAAAATAAATTCTAAATAAAATAAATTTTAAATAAAATAAATTTTAAATAAAATAAATTTTGAATAAAATAAATTTTTAATAAAATAAATTTTTTATAAAATAAATTTTTTATAAAATAAATTTTAAATAAAATAATAACAAAATAAATTTTTAATAAAATAAATAATAAAATAATAAAATAAATTTTTAATAAAATAAATTTCAAATAAAATAAATTTTAAATAACCCGACTAAAAAAGTTTTCATATAATCTTATATGATTTGATATAATTATAAATGTTTATATGCGTGGCTTTATATAACCATATACATTTATATTAGCACTTTGGTTTTATAAATATGTTTGATATAACGTTATATATAATCATATGGGATTAGGTCTCCAGCCATATATTAAGAGATCTGCGATATAGTTTATATATAATTATATATAATGGCGTATAAGCTTCTATAAACAACCTTGTATGAAAATATATAACAAAGTTAATAGAAAATTGTATTAATTTTATATATAATTATATATGAAATAATATCTAATTATACAAAGTTTAATTGCACTACAAAAATTAAGAAAAAAACTTAGAAATTGTGGATCTGGTTTTGAATTTTGCACTTTGACGTATACATAAATTAATGTTTATAATTGAAATTAACATCTATTTTTCAAATATTTGACAAAATACTATTTATTAAAAAATTAATTTAAAGAAATAAATAAGAAAAAAAAAATATCGTTAGTTCGTTCGAAAGAACTATTTTTATTTTTAAATTTAAAAAGAAAAATTAGACAAACTTATGCTGAAATAAATACGGTTTAAGCAGGCGGTTTTCAACTCCTCTTTCGAACATTAAAAGTTTGTATCCAAAAATGTTAGCCTTTGCAGCCGTGGCTGAATTTTTCGATACAAATTAAGAAGAGAGTGATTTAACAGAGGTAGGGCGAGTTGGTTAGTCTTTTAAATATATACTGGCATGTGATGGAAAATAATCGTTTTTGATTTCGATCGATTTGGTTAAAAATCAAAAATTTAATAATGAATATAAAAGGCAAAGAAGGTTGAAATTGTTTTTAACTGCTATAGTTGTGTCAGGTATATCGATTTACGACTTCTTATCGCTTTTAAATTAAAAATAAAAAATATATTTAAATAAGAAATATTTAGGATTGAAATTTTAGAAACGATCGATTTGAAACCGATCGATTTCCATCACATGCCAGTATATGTTTTTATATATAATTTGATGCAATTAGACAGACCCATTTTTCGGATCAAATTGTATCAGGTTAGATAACATACTTATCTCGCTTGATATAATTATATATTCCAATATTCGGATCAAATTAGATATGAACATATATATGGGTTTATATAACATCTTTTTTAGTCGGGAAAATAAATTTTAAATAAAATTAATAAGATAAATTTTTAATAAAATAATTTTTTATAAAATAGTTTTTAATAAAATAAAATTTAAATAAAATAAATTTTTAATAAAATAAATTTTTAAGAACCCGACTAAAAAGGATATTATATAATCATATATCACCATATATAAACCCATATATACGTCCATATCTAATTTGATCCGAATATTGGAATATATAATTATATCAAGCGAGATAAGCATGTTATCTAACCTGATACAATTTGATCCGAAAAATGGGTCTATCTGACTACATCAAATTATATATTAATACCCGGTTAAAAAAGTTCATATATGATCAAATATGATCATATATGACTGCATGTATGTACAAATATGGCCATATATGTTTCCTGTATGGACATATTTGGAAATATATGTAATTTCATATATTCAAAAGCCAGTCATATATGGACAAATATAAAAGTATATACGACTCCATACATCCGAAAAGGACTCATGTACGAGCATATATGTATGTATATGACTTCCCATATATGCAAACAGCATTCAAATATGGAAGTATATGTCATTTGATATACACAAAAATGGCATATATGGACATATATGGAAGTATATGTGATTCCATATCTGCAAAAATCACTTATGCATGGCCATATATGAAAGTATATCTGATACCATGCTATGCTAAAACCACTCATATGGATCAATTAGGAAGTACATGTAATTTCATATATGCAAAAGGAACTCATGTAGGAAAATATATCGAAAAACATGAGTTTATTTTTTTATTTTCAAAAAACCGCGAATAATTTATAAACTACAAATTTTTTTCATATTTCGATTGCAGATTCATATTCTTTGTTAAAATAAAGATCAAATTTGCGAAATTTGTGCATATCATGCACGACCAGTGGGATTTTCACTTTCATATTTTTAGGAAATTTGGCAATTTTAGCCAAAATATGTTTTTTTTTTGTACAATTTAAAAAAACGAAAAAAAACTGCGAATTGCTTAAAAGTTACCTAATTTTTTTAAGTTTTGATTTCATATTCCTTTTCTGCACATCAATTAAGAATATAGAATAAAAAAAGAAAAATAATTCAGAAATAATTCAAAGTCAACCCTACTTTTTGTATAAATTACTCTAGAGACAAATTAAAATTTATTAAAAGATAAATTTTTCTGGCCAGTATAAAAGCGGATTTGGCTTAAACTTTGCACAGAGAGTTTTTAGACATTAAGAAATAGAGGCAACATTGTAGACACCGCGAATTCCAACGTTCATGTTTTTTTGGCAACTCTAATGTACATGGAAGTAGATATGAATACTCCTATTTATGACAGCATATTCTGATATGTGTATGCGTTCATATATGATTATAAATTATTTCTATTTTCTACATTCGTTATATTAAGACGGAGTTTTTGGTATGTAAGCTAAACTTTGTTTAATTAAACCGAAAACGATTTTTTCAGCATATTCTAAGTTGATTATGAAAAATTTGCCTTTATTGAATTAAAACAAAATATTTTTTGTTGCATTTCAAACCAAAATATTTTATTTTCAAAAGCAAGAATGTTAATTATGTAACTGCCTTGAATATATTCATTATTTTACAAATATAATTTCCAACGTGTATAACATGTTTAATTATATTATCTTATATTTTAATTATTTTGAAATCGTACGAAATATTAAAGGGAATTATATATTCTAATATTAATATAGTTTTGTTGTGAACAAATTTGTTGGCGGTTTCCAAATCAAGACATTGAACAAATAAAATGTATTATTGTGTTTTCAAGTTTTTTAACAAAAATTTGTCACAACAGTTTTCAAAATACGAAATTTCCTAACAAAATAGTTGATAATACATATAAAATATAAACATACTGTATATGGACGACCGTACAAAGTAATATATGAACATGTATGACCATATTTGCCCATATATGGAGATGTAGGTTCATTTTTCTAGTATGTACGAATATGGATGACCATATATGATCATATAAAAAATATATATGATCATATATGAACTTTTTTAACCGGGTACATATAATTTGATGAAGATTTTCAAATAAAATTTTAGTAAATATTGTTAAGATCACTTATTTTCATTCATATTAAATACTAATGCTTAATGTTTAGAAAAATTGTTGCTAATAAACTTGGAAATAGCTGACAAAATAAAACATTACAAAAATTTGTCGGAACAACTTTTGCTAGGTTAGAGTTTTGGTCTGTCTTATAAAATATGTGGTTATAAAATAAAAAAAATAACTTTCAGAATTCATTTTTTTCACGGAAAAAATAACTGAACTTAAACCATATTTATTTCAACATATGTTTTTCTAATTTTTATTTTTAAATTTAAAAATTGCAATTAAACTTTATAAAATGTTGTATAATTAGATATCATTTCAGATATAATTATGTATAAAATTAATACAATTTTCTACTAACTTTGTTATATATTTTAATATAAGATTGTTTATAAAAGCTTATATGCCATTATATATAATTATGTATGAACTATATTTGCAGATCTCTTAATATATGGCTGGAGACCAAATCGCATATGATTATATATAACGTTATATCAAACATATTTATAAAACCAAAGTGTTAATATAAATGTATATGGTTATATAAAGCTACGCATATAAACATTTAAGTTTATATCAAATCATATAAGATTATATGAAAACTTTTTTAGTCGGGAAATAAATTTTTAATAAAATATATTTTAAGTAAAATAAAATTTTAATATAATAAATTTTAATAAAATAAATTTTTAATAAAAAAGATTTAAATAAAATAAAATTTAAATAAAATAAATTTTTAATAAAATAATTTTTTAATAAAATAAATTTTAAATAAAATAATTTTTTTAATAAAATAAATTTTTAATAAAATAATTTTTTAATAAAATAAATTTTAAATAAAATAATTTTTTTAATAAAATAAATTTTTAATAAAATAAATTTTAAATAAAATAAATTTTTAATAAAATAAATTTTTAATAAAATAAATTTTAATAAAATAATTTTTTAATAAAATAAATTTTAATAAAATAAATTTCTAATAAAATAAATTTTAATAAAATAAATTTCTAATAAAATCATTTTTTAATAAAATAAAAAAAAATAGTTTTTAACAAAATAAAATTTAAATAAAATAAATCTTTAATAAAATAATTTTTTTAAAAAATTAATTTTTAAATAAAATAAATCTAAATAAAATAAATTTTAAATAAAATAAATTTTAAATAAAATAAATTTTTAATAAAATAAATTTTTAATAACCCGAGTAAAAATAGTTATATATTGTCATATATAATGTGATTGGGCTATATCTGACAATGAATGGAGTAACATTAAGACACATATCATTATATACAACTACATCTGATATTATTTTTCCAACGAATTTTTTGTATGGTAATTGATATTATTACATATCTCCAAATCTGACTCTATATATAACTACATAAGCCTTATAAAACTAATCAAATTATATGTAATGATCGATATGATTATATATGATTTGATACTAAGTTTTATAACACTGTATGTGTCGTCGTACTAAAAATATATTTTAATTTTATATAACTTTCTATATAATCCCATACAAATTAATATATAGTTCAACATCAAATTTAGTTATCTGCAAATTCAGAGTTAATTACTCCAAATAATTTTCGCGTGATGTTTTTGCATGTAAAATCATATTAAAAAATGATGCGTACGATTTAGAAGACAAAAGTATTCAAATAAATTTTTATTTTATGTTTTAAAATTTGGGTCTTCAAAATTGTTAAATCCATAGACCTTTTAATGTCAATTTAATAGCTAGTATGCATAAAAAGTATGCCTACCATCAGACAAAATTTTATAAAATCAGATATTTTTATATCGAATTAGATATAATTTGATGTCCTGGATATGGACAAATCTCGGATCAAACTGTATCAAATTATATCTAATTTGATATAATTAGACACATGTAGATGACCCATTTTTCGGATCAAGTTGTATGTCGTTGTATATGGGGATTTATCAAAAAAGGTATAATTATGTATGACACCATATTAAGATTTTTACCCGGGAAAATAAATTTTTAATAAAATAATTTTTAATAAAATAAATTTCAAATAAATAAATTTTAAATAAAATAAATTTTTGGTAAAATAAATTTTAAATAAAATAAATTTTTAATAAAATAAATGTTTGATAAAATAAATTTTAGATAAAATAAATTTTAATAAAATAAATTTTAAATAAAATAAATTTTAAATAAAATAAATTTTAAATAAAATAAATTTTAAATAAAATAAATTTTAAGTAAAATAAAATTTTAATAAAATAAATTTTAATAAAATAAATTTTTAATAAAAAAGTTTTCAATAAAATGAAATTTAAATAAAATAAATTTTTAATAAAATAATTTTTTAATAAAATGAATTTTAAATGAAATAATTTTTTTAATAAAATAAATTTTTAATAAAATAAATTTTAAATAAAATAAATTTTTAATAAAATAAATTTTTAATAAAATAAATTTTAATAAAATAATTTTTTAATAAAATAAATTTTAATAAAATAAATTTCTAATAAAATCATTTTTAATAAAATAAAAAAAAATAGGTTTTTAATAAAATAAAATTTAAATAAAATAAATCTTTAATAAAATAATTTTTTAAAAAAATTAATTTTTAAATAAAATAAATCTAAATAAAATAAATTTTAAATAAAATAAATTTGTAATAAAATAAATTATTAATAAAATACATTTTTAATAAAATAAGTTTAAAAAAAAATAATTTTTAAATAAAATAAATTTTAAATAAAATAAATTTTAAATAAAAAAATTTTTAATAAAACAATTTTTTAATAAAATAAATTTTTAATAAAATAAATTTTTAATAAAATAATTTTTTATTAAAATAAATTTTAAATAAAATAAATTTTTAATAAAATAATTTTTTATAAAACAGTTTTTAATAAAATAAAATTTAAATAAATTTTAAATAAAATAATTTTTTAATAAAATAAATGTTTAGTAAAATAATTTTTTAATAAAATAAATGTTTAGTAAAATAAATGTTTAATAAAATAAATTTTAGTATAATAAAATTAATAATAAAATTCAGCCCTAAGTCAATGAGGTTATTCAATAATCTTTGTGAAAATTTAGATTTAAGTTTTTCTAATTTTTTTAAGTTTAAAACTCTTTTAAATAAATTGTTATAAATAATTAGTTTTAGATATAAGTTGCTAGTCTGTAAGGATAATATTGTATCCATAAAATAATTAGCGTGTTTTTTAATCACCTGGATTTAGAATTTTTCATACAAAAAGTGGATTTATTAAATCCAAAAAAAAAAAACTGGATTTAATAAATCCATAATAAAAGCACAAATATATAAAACAGCCTATTAATTTAATGTCAGAAAAAAATACGAATAAAAATTAAAAGAGAAACAAAAAAATTGAAAAACTAACAAATAAAAGGTTTTTATTATATTTTTTTTTTTATCAAATATGTTTAGAAAAAAAACTACACCTCACCACATACATATTTTCAATCTTGAATATGGAGAAATAGCAGAAATAGGAATGGCAATTTTTCACTCTACAGTAAGTAATTTTATTAAATTCAATTAGTGAATGTTAAATATTGCAATGGAATTTTTCAATTGTGTAAAAATATAAATTGAAGTGATAAAACTGAAAAGGCAGACTGTTTATCGCTGTTTTATATAAAATATAATTAAAAATTAAAAGTTAAAGTAAAATCCTTCATCATCGAATTCGGTATTAAAAATTAGGGTGAAAGAAGTGTCGGACAGAAAATTCTTTTTAAAATAGGGAGAATCTAACGCCATCTGTTGAGCACTTTTAGAAATCCTTTTTGGATTTATTAAATCCAAGTGATTAGAAAAAACTAGAGATGAGCGATCCGGTGATTTTTGAATAACGCTGCTACCAGTGATCGTGATTTTCAAATCACCGTTCTTTTAAACAGTGACCGTGATCACGGGTTTGTATAGAGATGGGCGATTCGGCGGTTTTTCAGTAACATTGTTCTCAGTGAATGTGATTTGCAAATCGTTGTTCTTTTAAACTGTGATCGTGATCACGGTTTTTCTATGGAAAAGACTTAGATTTTCTGATAAATAAACGAAATAATATTTATGGCGAGTTTTTAAGATGTCAGTTAAACTTGGTTTAGTTAAACCGAAAACGAATTTTGTCAGCCATTTAAAGTTTATTAACAAAAATTTGCCGGAAAAACTTTTTCTCGAGTATAATTTATTTCTTTATTGAAATAAAACAAAATAAATCAAATTTTTAAAGCAGTATTCCAGTTACAAACTGTGTTAAACTAAGTTTAAAGATAATCCACTTCCTAAAAACTCGGCCTTAAAAGAAAAATAGTTGCGACCGGTAATAAAGGCATGATAGAAGGAGACATTTTATACAGAAGAGTGTGAAAGCAAGTTACTGTTATTGAAAAAAAACATATATTACTGTGCACAATGAAGTTTGCAAGAAAGAATAGTACAAAAATTTTAAAAGAACGACATTCCGAGTAACTGCGATTTGAAATATTTGATCACTGCCGTTATCAGTGATTTATCAATAACTGTGATTAAATCACCGGTATGAAAATATCGCTCATCTCTAGAAAAAACGGCTAATAATAAAAAAAAATAAACGAAAGCAAAGTAACGAAAGGGGCCCCTTTTTGGCCCCTCCCCTTTTGGTCCCTCCTCTTTTTTGGCCCCTCCTGTTTTGGCCCCTCCCCTTGTTAGTGATAAAAATTTTATTTTATTTATTTATTATTTATTTTTTTCATACTAATGGAAAAGCTTCATTAAAACTGGATTCACAAAATTATGAAGCTTTTTTTAAAATTAAGGAATCAAGAAAATTTTTAGTTTACTTTGTAAAAAAAAATTCATTAGTTCAATGAAAATTTTCATTAAAACTCGTCCATCGAAATTCCCTGTTGTAGATGTCTCTACATAGCAGGATGAATTACACATGAAACTCATTATTTTGAAAAATATATTTCTTTCTCTCTGTAACACTTTTTTACGTATTACCCAAAGAATAAAATATGCTTAAACAAATACGATTTTGGGATATCAAATTCCGAAAAATTTTTTGTTGAATTTCTGTTAAAATTTTGTAGATTTACAAAACTTTAACTGAAAAATATAAATTTTAACAGATATTATTTCAGGCCAAAAATCAGTAACAATTTGTGCAAAATTGTGGACGAGTTATTTTGAGTATAAAATCGGAGATTTTTATTTTTTCTTGAAGAGTCATTTCTAAATATTTTTTTAATCAAATTTTAAACCTCTAATCATAATTAAAAAGCGCTAAAAAATCCGTTGTCTGGAAAACTAACTAATTTTTACACTTAAAATTTTTTGTTTTTGTTTAATTAAAATAAAATCAATAAGGTTTTTGGGGATTTAGTCTTGCAAAATGGTGATACGAGCTAAAGCTTTTCTGGCAACACTGTTTACCATGAACCTAAAATAATTTATTGGTGAGGTGAATTTAATATTTCTATTCTTATAATTTTCTAAACAAACCATATTGCTTGTCGTTAACAATTACTGACAAGGGCGGTGAAAAGCAGGTATTTAGTGCTGTCTGATTTAATTTAATATGAAGATAATAAAACTATCCGTTTCCTTTTGTATTTCTCTCTCTATTTTTGCTATATTTCCATATTAAATTTTGGAATACCAATATCACTATAAGGTTTTTGGGGATTTAATCTTGCAAAATGGTGATACGAGCTAAAGCTTTTCTGGCAACACTGTTTACCATGAACCTAAAATAATTTATTGGTGAGGTGAATTTAATATTTCTATTCTTATAATTTTCTAAACAAACCATATTGCTTGTCGTTAACAATTACTGACAAGGGCGGTGAAAAGCACGTATTTAGTGCCGTCTGATTTAATTTAATATGAAGATAATAAAACTATCCGTTTCCCTTTGTATTTCTCTCTCTATTTTTGCTATATTTCCATATTACTCGTTGTTTTAAATTTAATGCAAAAAGTGGTATATTTCAAATAAGAATGTATTTGATTATTAAGTAACTCATACATTATTTTTGCCGTTTGGCCTTCACCGTACAAGCCATTAACCCAAGATATTGCACAAATATTTAATCTAAAAGAATCAAATGCTTTTTAATCTTTTGCATTATTACGCACTGGCAATTTTTCGAACAGTATTAAAAGTAAAAAAAAGAATGAAAAAGAATATTGCGTAGTGTATAGGCAATCAAGCATGCCTGACATCTTGGCTTAATGGTTCGGTGTATTTGTTTTTGTACTTTCCATCAAACAAGGCATTCCACTATCAAATGCTGTTCATGTTGTACAGTATGCTTGATCGTATATAGGCCGCATATGGTTATATTTATATTGGTCACCTTTCTACCACAAAATAATTGTAGTTTTTTTCAGCCACACTATTTTTTTTTACTTTTTACTTCTCTTACACTTTATTTCTATTAACTTTTTACTTCTCTTACACTTTATTTCCATTAACTTTTTACTGCACTCACTTTTTTTAATAATTAGGTTGTTCATAAGGGGTGTGCTATCTGTTGTATCGTCCTAACAAAAAACAGAGTTGTTAAAATTTTTATTTGTGTTTAACAACGATTTTCTATTAAATTTTCTATCTGTTAGCACACTCAAACATAGGACACTAAACATACGTAAAAATGTTGTATCGTGCTATTCTCAAAAGTTGTATTTTTTCAATTTAATTTTTAACAACTCTGTTGTTTGTTAGGACGATACAATGATACAACAAATAGTACACCCCTTGTGAAAACCCTTAATAATCTTTTTATAATATTAACAAATAAAATTCCATTTTCATTTAAAATGATTTTTTATTTCAAATTCGCAATAGAAACCACATTGGGGAAGTATTTGGGGATTTAGAAATTTATTTGGGGTTTTTAGGGATTTCAACTTGACAAATGGGGATATGAGCACAAACTTTTCTGGCAACGCTGATGATTTTATATGCAAATAACTAAAATACAAACCAAGGGCGGTGAAAAGCACATATTTAGTGCTTTTCATCGCTGTCTGATTTTATTTAATATAAAGTTATCCGTTTCCCTTTATATATCTCTGTCTATTTTTAGGTTATATTTCCCTTTCCTTATTACTTTTTGTTTTAAATTTAATGCAAAATTTGGTATATTCTAAATAAAAATGTATTTAATTATTAAGTAACTTACACACTATTATTGCCTTTTTGGCCTATACCGTACAAGACTTTTACCTAAGATATGGTACAACCACTTTCTTCTTAAAGAATCAAAAGCTTTTTTTTTGCAATATTATTATTACACACTGGCAATTTTTTGAATATTAAAAGCAAAAATAAAAAAGTTGAACAAGAATATTGCGTGGTGTATAGGCGATCAAGCATGCCTGACATCTTGACTTAATGGTTCGGTGTATTTGTACACAATCAAATGCTGTTCATGTTGTACAGTATGCTTGATCGTATATACATAGGCCGCATATGGTTATATTTAAACTACTTATTATTCTACCACAAAATATTTGTAGTTTTTTCAGCCACACTATTTTTTTTTACTTTTTATTTCTCTAACATTTTATTTCTATTAACTTTTTCTGCACTCACTTTTTTAATAATAATTTTTTATAATACCCAGGAAAATTTTCTGTTCCAAAGAATCGGTTGTACAATAGCTACTTTTCATTCACAACCCCTTCTACTGTCGATTCTAACACCGATTCTTTTTATTTGAAATTGTCCCAAAAGCAACCCCTTCTATGGCTCCAAAGTGGAACCGGTTGCTCTAGAATCAGTTCTGGAACTAGTTATGGAACTGATTCTACGTCACCCACACCTTCCATATAGGATCCCTGGAACTGGTTCCGGAACCAGTTCCATGGAATCGGTTGCAGTGGAACCAGTTGAAGAATGGGTGTGGTTGGCTACCGATTGTAAAAAATTTTCCTGGGTATTATCAAATAAAATTCCATTTACATTGAAAATGAGTTTTTATTTCAATTTCGCATAAAAACCACATTAGGAAAATATTTGGGGATTTAGAAATTTATTTGGGGTTTTTAGGGATTTCAACTTGTCAAATGGGTATAAGAATAATATAAGAACACAAACTTTTCTGGCAAGGCTGATAATTTTCTATGCAAAAATAACTAAAATACAAACCAAGGGCGGTGAAAAGCACATATTTACACTAATAGAAAAAAGTCCGTAGAAAATTTAGTAAAAACTACTAAAAATTAGTTAAAAATGATGCTGCAGAAAAAAACTGCTAAATTAGCAGATTATTTTTGCTATATATTAGTAATATAGGAACAGCAAAACTAAAACTGTTAAATATACAGAATTTTAGTTATATATGAGCTAAATTTTTGTAAATGGAGATTAGCAAATTAACCTGCTAAAATCAGCAAAAAATTTTGCTAAATAATTAGTAGCCTAAAAAATCACCAAAAAATTTAAAATTTTCGAAGTTTTTTTTCGATTTTTTTTTTAAATGCAAATAAAAATCGAGCCTTTTGAAAACAGCAGTTTACAATTTTTTAGCAAATATTTCTGCTGATTTTAGCAGAATAGACTGCTATTTGCATTCAACTAAATTTAGCTTAAAAATAGCAAAAATTTTGTAGATTTAACAGTTTATTTTTGCTATTTTTAGTCTACAAATATTTAGCAAAATTTTCTGCAGATTTTACAGTACAATTTGCTATTTTCAATTAACTAAAAGTTAGCCTAAATATAACTAAAATTCTGTAAATTTAGCAGTTTTAATTTTGCTGTTCTCATTTTACTAGTATTTAGTAAAAAAATCTGCTAATTTTAGCAGTTTTTTCTGCAGCATCATTTTTAACTAATTTTTAGTAACTTTTTCTGCTATTTTTACGGATTTATTTCTATGAGTGTACTTACTGCTTTTCATTGCTGTCGGATTTTATTTAATAGGTTTGTTTTTTTCGAATTTTATATCTATATCTATAACTACTTGAAAAAAAAACGACTATCCGTACTTAAATGACTTTTCTTTTATTTTTTGTAAACAAATCAAATTTAAGAATTTGGGGTCGCCTTTGTACGAAAGCTGTTTTTGTACAAGGACTTTGCCGGAACGCGAAATAGAGGAATTATATTGTGTGCCCTGCTCAACATTTACTAACAAACGCATTATTCATTTGTTAGCTTTTGTTGTTTTTATTATTTTATAAAATTAAAAATATTAAAATTTCAAATATTTTTGTGACAAATATTTTGTTTTACAATTTTCAAGACTTGGTACACTAATAGAAAAAAGTCCGTAAAAAATTTAGTAAAAACTACTAAAAATTAGTTAAAAATGATGCTGCAGAAAAAAACTGCTAAATTAGCAGATTATTTTTGCTATATATTAGTAATATAGGAACAGCAAAACTAAAACTGTTAAATATACAGAATTTTAGTTATATATGAGCTAAATTTTTGTAAATGGAGATTAGCAAATTAACCTGCTAAAATCAGCAAAAAATTTTGCTAAATAATTAGTAGCCTAAAAAATCACCAAAAAATTTAAAATTTTCGAAGTTTTTTTTCGATTTTTTTTTTAAATGCAAATAAAAATCGAGCCTTTTGAAAACAGCAGTTTACAATTTTTTAGCAAATATTTCTGCTGATTTTAGCAGAATAGACTGCTATTTGCATTCAACTAAATTTAGCTTAAAAATAGCAAAAATTTTGTAGATTTAACAGTTTATTTGAACCTCTACAGTTTTTTTAGTCTACAAATATTTAGCAAAATTTTCTGCAGATTTTACAGTACAATTTGCTATTTTCAATTAACTAAAAGTTAGCCTAAATATAACTAACATTCTGTAAATTTAGCAGTTTTAATTTTGCTGTTCTCATTTTACTAGTATTTAGTAAAAAAATCTGCTAATTTTAGCAGTTTTTTCTGCAGCATCATTTTTAACTAATTTTTAGTAACTTTTTCTGCTATTTTTACGGATTTATTTCTAAGAGTGTAGCATTTTTATAACTACTTAATTTTTAAGAAGCTAAATTTATATCTACACTCAAAAAAAAAGTCAGTGAAGTCAGCAAAAAATGTTGCTGTGTCAGCAAATTTTTAGTCTGGAGCGTGCTTGCAAAAAAGTTTGTAATTTCAGCAAAAGGTTTGCTGAAAATCAGCGAGCTGATTTATACCAAAAAAATAGTAATCTTCAGCAAAACTTTTGCTAACATTTAGTCGACTGAAAATGAAAAAAATCCTTGCTAAAATCACTAAACATTTTGCTGAATATTAGTAGACTGAAAAAAACTAAAAAAAACTTGTAGCGAAATTTTACTTTAGTTAATTTATTTGCTGAAAATTTAAATATAGAATATGTGTAGAGTTGTTTTTCTTTTTTTGTCATTTCCGTTTCCAAACAAGCTGCGACATCTACATCTTGTCTATCTGGTTGTCGTCCACGCTATGCATGCGGTTATCAGCACAATTTTTGTAGCAAAATAAATTAGTAAAACATTAGTTCAAAATTAGTTTAGTGCTAAGAAATGTAACTAAAATTTTTGCTGAAAACCGAATTTCAGCAAAAAAATTGCTGAAAACTAGTACACTTGATATAAAAGACGTTTTACTAAGTTTTCTACTAACTTATTTTTTTGAGTATAATTAAAAATTTTATAAATGCTTAAATTTGTAAAGAATATTTATATAAATTTCGAAAAAAACAAACCTAATATAAAGTTAATAAAACTATCCGTTTCCCTTTATATATCACTCTCTATTTTTATATTATATTTCCCTTTACTTATTACTTTTTGT
>OX465299.1:0-100000 GCA_949987735.1 Leucophora obtusa
TTAATACGAACCCTCGGTTACAACGAACTGTTTATGATGGTCACACAAACAAATTTTCATAATATTTTCCATTTTTAATACGAACTTTCCAAAATTTGGCAATTTTTTTATATATATTTTTTTTTGTATTTTGGCAAATTTTAAACCGACCACACAGACATTTTTTCTTAAATAATTGCAAAGAAAATATTTCAGATATCAAATTAAAAAATTTTACAACACTTGAAATTTTTTTTAGGATTATTAAACATTTTGTGGATAATTAAAAAAATTTAAACAAAATTTTGCCTCGGTTATTACGAGCCTCGTTTACAACGAACTAATTTGTTTGGTCCCCCGGAGTTTGTCTTAAGCGAGTTTTACTCTATAAGTTATTTTAAAATAATTTAGCCTCATTTTCACTCTGTCCTCTTAGCTTCTAACTGGGACTTCAAGTTTTTAAGCAAAGTAATCGGGCCTTAAAAATTAATTTCCACAAAAATAGCTTATGTAGACTAAAGCGCCAACAATTGTGAATACTATTTTTGATAATTTAGATTACCTTCACTTAAGTCTTCTTTAAAACTTTTTATGCCTCAAATAACAAGCTGTGGCTTTCCACATAAAAAAATAAAAAAAAGGAAAAAATTTGGAGCTCACTCCGTCTAATTTTAACCAAATTCGGTACGGAACGTACTTGTCATACATACATATATCCATTGGCGGACTTAGACCGGTCTGGGGTGGGCAAAGCCCACCCTAGACTGCTTTTTGGCCACCCCAGAATTTAAAAAAATCTGTCTATAATTCTTGTTCTATGATAATTTTTTTTTTTAATATCAGTTAATCCTGTGTTTTTGGTTGGAAAAATGTCTTCTAGATTCCTAGGAAGATAATTTGTTGGAATCTAAGCTTCAGTTTTACAGCCAGAACTAATATCGACTTTTGTCTTGAATATTTCTTAAATAAGAAATGTTGTTTAAAAATTCTTATTTAAGAAATATTTAAGAAAAAAATCGATTTTATTTCTAAAAATAAGAGAAAAATTTCTTGGATTTAATAGTTTTTTTAAGGAATAATTAGTTAATATTGCACTCATAGAAATAAATCTGTAAAAATAGCAGAAAAAGCAACTAAAAATTAGTTAAAAATGATGTTCCAGAAAGAACTGTTTTGTTGTTGCTAAATACTAGTAAAATAATAACAGCAAAAATAAAGCTGTTAAATTTGCAGAATTTTAGTTATATTTAAGTTAACTTTTAGTTAATTGAAAATGACAAATTGTATTTTAAAATCTACAGAAAATTTTGCTTAATATTAGTAGACTAAAAATAGCAAAAACAAACCGTTATATCTATAATTTTCTGTTATTTTTAAGCTAAATTTAGTTGAATGCAAAAAGCAGTCTATAATGTTAAATTAGCAGAAATATTTACTTAAAAACTAGTAAAATTCTAAATTTAACAGGTTTATTTTTGCTGTCCTTATTTTACTTGTATTTAGCAAAAAAAATCTGCTAATTTAACAGTTTCTTCTGCAACATCATTTTTAACTAATTTTTAGTTACTTTTTCTTCAGAAAAGAGGATTCATTTTTTAGAGTTTTCTATAAAAAAACATTTGAAAATTTTGAAAATTTTATCAAAAGGGAGGGAGTTGTTTTTAAGTCTTTTTTTTATGAAAAAATCGCAAGCATAATGTCGAAAGTATTTTTTAAGATTAGGGGTCCGAGAATGGGCAAAATAAATGGAGCCCTTGCCCACCCCAGCAAAATGGGCTAGGTACGCCTATGCATATATCTATGACATCGTCCAAGTTTCGGATTGCTAGCGCTAATGGTACTTATGGAAATATTGCGTTTTGAAATACAAAATAATTTATCATTTCTAATAGAAGATCGAAAAATAAGCTCTTTGCTTAACCCTTTCACTACCGACTTTTTATTTGCGGATGTATCGTTATTTTGACTCCAGATTCTTGTTAAGAGTCCTCATATTAGAAAAAATATGTAACATATTTTGCCCCCTCCCTCTCCTACCCACTAAAAACCCATTTTCACGAAGCTTATGATATATTAAAAAAAAATAGACTTCATTAACAAATATAGCGACAATATTACCATGTTGAACTGCGTATACATTAGGGACGCCAATCGGGATTGATATTTAAATATCCCGATCGCGGGATTTTCGGGACTACGGGATTTTATGGGATTTCGGGATTCCGGAATTTAAATTTTCCTTTATTTATAAAAATTTTATTTTATGTAACTGATTTTTTTTTTATAGAATAAAGCGTTTTACAATTATTTAATAGTTGCTAATTAATAATGTGGTACATTTTATGAATATTGAAACACCCAGTCAGAAATTGCCAGTGGTACAAAAAATTAAGTACCTGCATACCACTGAGTAACCGCGGTGTTAAAAATAAATGACTGGCAGAACACTCCTTTGGGACGCTTTGTCAGCGTTTGCAAAAAGCGTTTTGCCAGTATTTGTTTTACAAAAATTTCGGTGGTTTATAAAAAAAAAACACTGGCAATGAATGCTAGGTTGGCTTAGAGTGCTATGCCAACTTTAGCAACAAGTGGTTATCCAGTGCTACTACCTGTCAAAAATTGCAGCGGTACACAAATCAATTCACTGGTAGAGCAATGATTTTATAAAAATGACGCTTCGTTAAAAAAAGTTTGTAGTGAGAAGTTTTAAATTTTTTTCCCAAAAACTTTTTGCGAGTGCTAGCATTTTAGGAAGAGCTGTCGTCTGCCAGTATGACGACCTGGGTTCATATCCCGGCAGGACCAAAAAAGATACATATGAACTTTTTTTTAAATTTTGTTTTGGAAAATATAATTCCAGACCACCTATTTATTGGTTTGGCAGCGTTTTGCCAAATTTCAAAGTTTTGTTTCTCCAGTACTTTTCCGGCGCTTTTTGAACAGCCGGTCCTTTTGTCTAATGACGTTATCATTACGTCGTTATCGTTATCAAAGGTTTACATGTAAAGCCCCCCATACATTTGCAATATTATGTTCAATGTAATGGCACAGTATTTTTCTCGTTTTGCCACACACCATACAATAAATTGCAACATATATGTAACAAAAGATCGCCACAATATTTTATGCAATATATGAATTCAACATAACCTCAAAATGCACACAAACATAAACAGCGCGAAATTAAAATTGCACAGTGTTGCCAATAGATTATGCAATATTTCAAGTTGTCCAATAAAAATCAAAAGTGTTTTGATTCACAACATAATATTGCTCAACCTTCTACATACACGGTCAATATGCTTGCACCATTTGGAAAGTTGTACCATAATATTGCAAATGTATGGCCCGCTTAAGAATTCAAACTTACTGTCCCAGCCAAAATTAGGTTTCAGGAGTCGAATTTCGCTTGCAAGAATAAACTGGTAAAAAAACAAACAAACTTGATTTTTCGCATGAATTACTCAAAAACTTAATATTGTTTACCAAATTTTCAAATTTTTCTGCAGAGTCTTTGCATAGTTTAATCGAATAATCTACTTAATTTCTATTTTTACAATATCTTGGCATCAATTCTTGTAAATATGAGAAAATTCAAGAAAAAACTTTGGTAATTTAAAATTGCTCACTTTGTTTATTTGCTTTCATATTAATATTAATAAATTAGAAAATTTGCCAATCCCGAAAATCCCGGGATTTCGGGATTCGGGATTTCGCGTTTGGCATCCCTAGTATACATATAATAATTTTTATTTGCAGTCCAAGATCCTAATAAACTTATTTGTAAAAAGTATAAAGATTTTTTGCACTCCCAGGTTTAATGTTTGTTCGTGCATGCTCATAAATATGCTTGTATGTCCATTCATGGTTACATAAATCATCATACGTGCACCCATATATGTTCATACATGTGCATTAACGAAATTTGAGGTAATATCTGCATGTATGATCATACATTTTCATGCATGTTCGTGGATGTTCATATATGAACATACATGTAGATTAGACTGGTCCAAAAAAAAAAGTTGGAATTTTTACGCTCCACAACCCTAAAAATATGCCACTTTGAAAAAAATGTGGTCTGATCAAAAAATCACCAAAAAAGTTTTGTTTAGAGGTAGCACATCGCAATTGAAGTTTCGAGGTTATACTTGTTCTATTATTTTGAATCAATTAAAAATAATGGAAAAAATGAGAAAAATTAAATATAATTTTTACGATCGCGACATATCAAATCCAATATATTTTTAGGTGTACATTAGGAATATGAAATCAAAATTAAAATCGGAGTCGCGGGTTTCGCGAAATTTGAAAATTTTATACAAAACATGTCTAACTTTGATCAGGATGTTTTCTTATATTTACGACTATGTACATTTCTTGTTTGCATTATATCAAAGTGGAATATTATATCTGTGGAATGTCCTATTATGTGAGATAGGGTTTTTGGTAGCAATAAAATTATAGCAAGCTATATATTAGCGACATATTAAAAAAGTCAAATTTTAAGTTAATTTGCAAGGATATCTCTTATCCTTTTTAAAGTAAATTGTAGAAGTATAACAAATTGAATTTTTCGATAAACCACAAATTTTTTTTAAATTTCGATTGCTGATTCATAATCTTCGTTAAAATAAAGATCAGATTTGCGAAATTTGCGCATACAAGGCAAAAACAAGTTGAATTTTTAATTACATCTTTTCGGAAAATTTGGAAATTTTAACTAAAATATGTATTTTTTTGTATAATTAAAAAAAAAAACCGCGAATTACTTAAAAGTTACTTAATTTTTTTAAGTTTTGATTTCAAATTCCTTTTCTTCACATTAATTAAGACTAGATTTAAAAAAAAAAATGTTAAATAATAGTGTACAGGTTAAGAAATAATTCAATTTAAACTCAATCCTACTTTTTGTATAAATTACTCTAGAGACAAATTATTAATTCTTAAAAGATAACTTTTTCTGCTACCTCTAACTAAAAGCGAAATTAGCTGAAACTTGGCACAGAGAGTTTTTAGACATTAAGGAATAGGGGCAACAATGTGGAGATCGCGAATTCCAACTTTCATGTTTTTTGGACAACTCTAATGTAGATATTACCTCAAATTTCGTTAATGCACATGTGTGAAGATATATGGATGCATGTATGGAGATTTATGTATCCATGTATGGAAAAGCATGCAGGTTTATGAGCAAGCACGAGCATACATTAAACCTGTATGAATCCATATATGCCGATTTTTAGCCGGGCTATTAAATTTTATTTATTTTTAAAGATGTGTACACTGTAGTGCACAACGGTAGTGAAAGAGTTAAAAAAAATGTTTGTAACCCTAATGTTACACAGAAAGAATTTAGAAAATTCGAATTACATTTTTAAACATCTTTCTCATACCGTTTTTGTAAATACAAAAAAAACAAAAACTTTTTAAAAAGGCACCAACAATGGAAACAATGGAATTAAAAAAAATTTGTTATATTTTTTGTAAATTTGAATTTTATTTTTAAACAATTTTTATAAGAAACAATAACAATTTAAACATTTCAAACAAAAAAATTATTGGAAATAAAATTTCAATATACCATTATTAGTAAAAAGAATGTTGTATTTTTGTATTGGAATTAGTTCAATGAATTTCTTTGTTTACTTATTGATGAGTTGTTAATAAAGTAATATGAATAAACATCGATATTTTTCCTTCAGAAATTGGGTACTCGACCAAGGTTTTCTGATGACGTTCGGTAGTGCGAAGAGAAACATGTAAAAACTTATTGGTAGAAAAATTGCATATGAAAATCACATTTGTTTTCTTTAAATAACCTTTAAACTAGTTTTTGCTATAATTATTTTATAATTTATATAGTTATAATTTTTCTCTTTAAACAAAAAGAGATAGGGTACGTTCGTAAATGCAGTAGTTACGCATCACTGCGGCATAATAAAAGTAAAATGTTCGAAAAAGCATCACGTGACAGCACTGATTTACGTCAAACGTTTTTTTATGCAAACCATTGACAGTGCTGCCGCAAATTTTTGCAACTATCGCATCATTTTAATTTCTGATGCAATAGTGTTCTTTTTCTTTTTAATTGATTTTTAATAATCAAAAGTCGTTTCATCTTTCTTTTAATTCTCTTTTTATTATAACTTAACAAAAAATTGTCATTTTTACCATCAAAATTTTCAATAATATTTGTTAATGTTATTGGGAACATGTTTTTTATTTTTTGCAAAACGTTCTAAAAACCAAACTCTGTACAGTTGTTGTGCAGTAGCAAATCATCTGCAACAGCTGATAACGCCGCAGTGTTGCACAAATTTACTGCATTTACGAACGTACCCATAGTTTTTCCACTAAACACATTTCAAAATATTTATGTTTATTAACACTCATAAAAAAAAGCCCGTAGAAATAGTTCAAAATTCTGCTAAAATAACAGGAAATAGTACCTGTATTTGCGCCACCAAAATTTTCAATGAAGTTGAGAATTATCCCAGCAAAAACATGGTAATGACATGTCATTACCATATGGATTACCAAGTAATGATAGGTCATTACCTTTTTCATTATTTTAAAATACAAAATAATGACTTACTGATAATACGTTATAGAAGTACTTATATATCATTGCAAAGTAATTACTTATTGGTAATTGATTAAATAAATACCGATTTGGTTTTTTTTATATTAATATTTTATTTGTTTGAACAAAATAGGTAATTTTCCAAAATAAAAAGTTATTTTGCCAATATGACCAACTATTTCACAATGTAGGGTAACCACTTATATCCTCACTTCTGAATAACCACTTATTCTATCTTTGTGAGTAACTACTTATTCTTTCACTGTGGGTAACTCATTATTCTCAATTTTTTTGTAAGCAAGACGGTAATGACCACCCATGCATTTTATGGACATCGCGAACAAAAGTAATGTTGCGAGTAAATAGCCTGGTAACCAGTGAAACCCTTTGCGTGCTACTTACTCGCTTCATTACTTGGTAATGTTTTTGCTGGGATAGTCTGCTAAATTTAGGTAAGCTAAATTTTATACACTGCTAAATACACAGACAATTCTGGTTAACTTAGCTAAGAAATTTGAGCTAAATTCAACAGAAACATTACCTGATTTAATTGAAAATTTCTGCTAAAATGTCGCTTAGTCCCGAGACAGGCCCATATTAATTTTTGGGAGTATAGGCAACTTATAAAGAGTGATAAGTTCAAAGTACCGAATTTTTGTCCATTTTGCTCTATCTCGTTTAGTTTCCGAGATATAAGCCATTTTGTTATTATACAATTAAAAATTATTAAAATATAGCGCCATCTCTATGTAATATTAATAGCAGAGACACAAAAATATAAACATTGGGAAATAATTGTGGTTTAAATTAAATGAAAAATTTGTAAAATTAAGAAAAATAAATTACTAAAAAAATAGGATGCAAAGTTAGTTCAAATTAATTGTAATTGTTATGCTAAATGGAATTTACAAAAATATTAGTTCAATCCTAAATTTTAAGACAAAATAACAGTTCATTTGAGCCAGAACAAGTTTAACAGACCTTTGTAGTAATTTTTTTTTGTTATAAATGTAGTTTTCTGTCACAACAATGAACAATTAACTGCCTGTTTTTATAAAAAGAATCACACGAATTCGTTAAACCATTTTTTTGAAAAACACAAACTTAGAAACATTTACCTTTAAAATTTTTTGGCCGCATTTGTTCTACATAGAAGTCCTAACAAATGTATGTAAAAATTTTGTATCAAAAATCTTTTTAAAGCAGTGTTTTCCACACAAATTTTTTACCGAATTCGTCTGATTGTTTTTACAAAAACACCCAATAAGTCTAATTCTACTAAAATACAAAACTGAAATGAAAAACTTTTCGAATAAAATGCTTACAGAAACACTTTTTCTCACATTTTATCAACAGTAGTGGGAAAAAACCTTACGTGACAGAAAGTTTTTACAAAAAATGTACAGAAACGGTCGTGTGAGAAAAATGATATATTGTACCGTTTTTGTTTCAAGTCGCACGTTTCTCGATACGAAGGATCCACGAATTACATAGACTGCATTTTTTTTTATATTAAAACTACTTTACCATACATAAAAACAACAATATTTTCTAGAGTTTTTGGTGCCTGTTTTTAAAAACGAATCCACATAAAATAGTTACATAAAAACGCATAATTTTGTGGGAATTCGTTTTCCAAAACAGCCACGTTTAATTAATTTATTTTATCATTCTTCTGCAGATAAATTTTCAACAAAAAAGATGACCTCTTTGTAAATGAATGACTGTACTTGATTAAATAACTGAAGAAAGAAAAGCGCAATATTTTTATAAAGAACAACAATATAAATAAACCAATGCGGATAACACTGTACAACAACTTCGAACTTTTTCCAAAATTAGTTCTGACTATGGATTCTGTTAGAGGAGACAAAAAAAAATATATGTATACATATATATATACAGCTATATTATTAAATATTTGGTCCTTTGGTACTAAAATATTTTAATTTTTTTAAAATAGAAACCAACCTGGCTTTCACCGGTTTGATCTCAGATCATGTAAGAATTTAAAAGTTGAACAGACTTAAAATTTAAGCTACTACACCTAAAATTATATCTTAATCCAACATCTTTTTTTATCGATAGATAGCTGTATATATATGTACCTGTGTGTATTGAAAGATCACATCGGAATTTTATTTAGGGGTTAAAGTTTCCCCCTTTGGCCTGTTCGTGCAGCAATCGGTATATAAAACTATGTGTTCCTTATATCTGAGGTATAGGGTATGTTCAGCAACTTTGTAGAAACTATTAAGGCAAATATTTTTGTGGAGCATATTAGCCCTCTAACTCCCCCACATAACGGTAATTTTTGGCTCTATTCTAAGAAATCGTAAAAAACCGCCCTAAAAGGGGATTTTTTTGAGTGCACCGATATGCTGCACGAACATGCCAAAGGGGAAAACTTTAACCCCACCTAAAATAAAATTCCGATGTGATCTTTCAAAACGCCGACACAGGTATATTTTTTTGGTCTCCTCTACCAGAATACATTGCCAGAACACCGTAATTTTTTTTCGTGTTATACTGTGTAATTGCAACTCTAAAGTAAAAAATATTTACACAAAATAATGTATGTACACTAATGTTAGTACACTAATAGAAAAAATCTGTAAAATTTTTTGCTAAAGTTACTAAAAATTAATTCAAGAAGGCCTTTCGGAAAAACACCTTAAATGAATAGAATATGTTTGCTAAACATTATATAAAATAGGAAGAAAAGGTTAATTAAATTTACAAAATTTTATTTGCAATTAACTAAAATATATTTTAATTACAATACAATTTACTCTGCTAAAATCAGCAAAAAAAAATTATTGAATTTTAATAGTCTAAAAATATCACAAAAATACCCATTACCAAATGGTCGAACTGTGTATTGTAGTTCTAACATAATAAGTACTACTTTTTTTGACTAGTAATTACAAAACTAGTTCTTAAAATAATCATTTTGAACCAGTTATTTAGGCAGTACTGATCTGTTCTGTACAAACTGTATATTTTTGGAAATCCTATAAAATTTCCTTAAGTCTTGCATTATTTTTATCTACAAATAGTCGCCAGACTTAAAAGTGCAGCACCTTAAACATGACCAATTTTTCTTTGTTTTTAACTATTTCAAAATACAGTTAACAACACTGAAATTTTAAAGTGAATAGTTTTATGCTTTTCTTACCATTGTATAAAAAATCAGTCAAGCTTTTCTTTACGTTATATTAAAAAGCATTTCATGTTAAAATGGCAGTATTATTAACTTTCTTTTAAAATCGCTAAAAACAAATAAAAATTTGGTCATGTTTAAAGTGCTGAAATTTTAAGTCTGGCGACTATTTGTAGATAAAAATAATGCAAGACTTAAGGAAATTTTATAGGATTTCCAAAAATATACAGTTTGTACAGAAGCTTCAGCTGCCTAAATTTTACTATGTAATTTGATAAAAGGTCGATATCGTTAATTTTTCGTTAAAAGCCACGCCCACTTAAAACAAGCGACAAAATGAAAAACAAACATTACGTTAAAATTCTGTCCAATTTTATGAACAATTTCCTTGCCTTTCTTTTAGAATTTAGCCACTATTTTGATCTTTAAAAATAAAGGCAACGTTGAATCGTTTCTAATTTATTGGACACCATTGTATGTAGGGCCTGTTTTAAAAAATTACCTAAAATAAAATACGAGATTTGAAATTATCATTTTATTAATAATAAAAATCAGAGTTTGCTTTTACATTTTTTATTGTGAAATGAATTAAGTGCAAATCAACTGATACAGTACTGGTGCCAAAGAGTCACTGTAGAACCAGTTTGGTAAATTTCCCAGAAGTGCCAGTACAGCTTCCTGTTTTTATTACTAAAATAATGTTTGAATCATTTGTGTTGCTATTAGTTTCCCTGAAACTATGCAGACTCTTTCAAAAGAATAAATTTAAATAAGAGTTTCAAAAGTCTAGCCCTGTTTAAATTTATTTAGATTTGTTTTTAATAATAAAATCTTAGTTTGCGAATAAAAAGAAAAATTTTTTATTGTGATTAGAAATCATGAACACAAGATATTTTAAATTTCATTTGGTACACTCAAAAGAATACGTCTGCTGGCTGGACAGAAAAATTTGTTACTTTAACAAAATTTATTTCTGTTTTTTGGCTTAAAATAAAATTTGTTGATTTAACACTTTTTTTGTTAAATTTAACAAATCTAAATTTAAGTAAAAAATTTGTAAAACTACAGTTTTATCTGTTTTATCTGAAATTTTAATCAATTTTGCTCTATATCTCTTAGTTTTCGAGATATGGGCCATTTAAAAAAATCGGGAGGGAACGAAATAGAGCCATCTTTTAAACTTCGGGTACATTGGTGGCGCCATCTACCGGGTAATAACAGTAAAATGAAAATATTATATTTTAACAATAAATTTTGTAAAATTTAACGAATGGATTCTTAAAAATTAGGTTTAAATAATTTTGAAAATTAACACTCAAAATTAATTAAAGTACTGAGGATTTTTAGTATTGTGTTAAGATAACTAAAATCTTTGTTTAAATCAGTGTTTCAACTAAAAATTTGTTAAAAATTACTCAAATCGATTTGAAACCGGTTTGACAGATTTTTCTACTGAAGTATTATTTTTCTCAGTAATAGGAAAATATGGGTCTAATGTACGTTTCATCAAAGAATGTAATTTTCAAATTTACAACTAGTTCCAAAGTGGGAGTCTGGCGACACTTGCCCCCATCCCTGTGACCTCTGCATGTTAAATTCTACAGTTGTTTGTATGGAGAGGCTGTAGAACTCGTACGGTTTGTCTGGTTTAAACAGTGTGAATAACAATTAAACGTTCTGAAATCAGTACAAATATATAAGTTACTTTTTAGCTGGAAATTGTCATTTCAGCTGGGTAAATTGTCATTGACAATTTAACTCAAATCCAAAACCAAAATTTTGTAGAATTAACAATTTTTTTTGCTGTTTTTATCTTACTAATATAAGCAAACATATTCTGCTGATTTTTCCGCATTTTTGGGGGGTCCTTTTTAACTAACTTTTAGTAGCTTTCTCTGTTATTTGTGCAGGTTTATTTCTACGAGTCTATGAATACTATATCTAATGGGAAAAGTTACAAGTTAAACACTAAAAACCTCCTTATTACAAAAATCTCTCTATCATGAAATTATTTTCGGTAATTTCGAATTTTGTCATGGGGAGGTTTTCAAAGCAAACATCCTAAAACAAATTATGAATATTTTATACAAATGACTTTTGAATCTGATACTATGCCGAATTTATGATAAAGAGATTGTCCGCACGTCTAAAAGATAAAATAACGATTTTCGTAATGATGCATGTATGTAATTAGATTTATAGGTAAAATGAAGCTTGTATCGCTATAGATATATTAAAAAATCTAGCTTTATAATAAGTTTATAACAACATATCGTCGCTGGCCTAAAAAATTAGCTATTTGTTTTCAAAATTTATTTGTGGGGCACCTAAATTAAGTCGTTATTTTGTATCTTGGCTATGTTTTTTCGAAGTAATTCTTTTATAAATGAAAAGTTTCGCGAAAGCCTAAAATAAAGCTGTTTTGCAGGTCCCCTCACAAAAAAAATCGACAAATAACTATTTTCTTACGCACAGCGATGATATACATATGTATAATTCTAATTTCTACACCATTCAAATACGAATGATCACTACTGTTATTCACAAGTATTTATTCGATTTGAATATTTCAAAAATTTCAGAATAACAATGGAGTGGATTTTTCGTTTTTCAATTTGGATTTGGTGTAGTTGATTAATTGGTAGGTAGGCAATTAGGTAAGGAAAAGAAAAAATAATAATTTGTACCTTGGATTTGTTTAAAAAAGTAACAACAACAATATGTATTAACATTTATTATAAACTCAAACTATATTTCATAATATGGGCGTGCATAATCAACTGCAATTCATCGATTGTCTCACCGATTTCATGCAACAGGGGAAAACCAGCATCCGGATCATCTATAAGGATTTCTGGATAGTTTTTATATCCCATTATGCGATTTATATTGGCCTGTTCTTCGGCAATGTCTATATCGGAATCTATTTCAATGTCCGTATCATTTTCAAGATGAAACTCAATGACATCCTCATCGTTGCTACATTCCGCGTGCGAAGAGGCTAAAAATGACTCATACCGCTGTTGAAGACTAGAAATGCCACTATCGCAAAGATTGAGACGACCAAACCGGTGATCCATGTCGAAATTATCATATTCTTCATCGTCATCCTCTGACTCACCACCTTCTATGTGACGAATGTCTATATATTTCATGAATTAATTAGTTATGCATACACATGTCAATACATACAGAAAATAATTGGAAAAAATTAAGCTTTAGAGAAAGAAAGTTAACAGGTAGACCAAAGAAGACAAGTTAATCTAACAATTACATTTTTTATGTTTCGAACGTCTATTTGGGAAATAATCTAAAAATGAATCAGAGACAAAAATTAAAATTAAACAATTAACAATTTAATTTACATACTATTTATGTAACACACCCAATGAGTGCGACACCATAAAGTCGCTAATGTAAGTTCTACAACTTAAGATACCAATAGACACACTTACCTAAAGGCAAAATGAAACGGGACTGAGAACCCCTAATTGTTTGTACTGCAAAGACATATATTTAACAACACACACAAACAAATGTAACCATACAAATATACACAAATTCATTTGATTAGAATCGATTCGATTCGACTTTGTAATCGAATACAATTACAATATACATTTTTAAGCAAAGGATCTGTATGTGAGATTGAGCTTTTTTCGGGTAATAGCCAATGAATGCTAATATGCGGTGATCAGAGAGCACATTATTATTGTTTGATAATTAAAGCAAATCTAAATAAAATATGTATTTGTTGGATAATGACATGTCTACTACGTAGAAATATATTTGATCCAAAAATTTACCTGTATTCAAATCATTAAGAATAGTCGACAACAAATGGGTATCAGAATCAACAACGCCTTCGTTAAATTCATAATTTGCATTGGGAAAATAATCTGCTGAATTAACTGATTGTAAATACAAAGTAATAAAATATATCATATGTGCATTTAAGAAAAAAAAAACTTAATAAAATAATACTTTTGATTTTATCAAACAACCAAATAATACAAATACAAAAAAAATATGATATTTTATTGAATCAGAGCTGTTCATTTGAAGTGCCATCAGTATCAATTGATTAATAAATGTCCTAATTATTATTGACTTGATCGTGGCACAAAAACCAATTTAAAAGACGCAATATTTTCGGAGAACGGCTTCACAAAGCATGCTACAAATTTCTAAACGAATATGTTAATTTACCCACGTTGGCCCTATCGAACACTCAAAGGAGCAGCTTAACATACATATTTATGAAAAGCTCTACGAATATAATGAAGCTGTTTCATAAAAGTATATACTAATGTATGTTTCATAATATTTATTAAACTTTCTTAAATATAAGGAAGAACTTAAAAAAAATTCAATAAAAATTTATGAAAAATTCATCATATTTAAAATGAAGTTCCATCACATTCTGTTTTTTTTTTTTTTTAATATTTTAATAAATAAAACGTGTGTTGCCACTTTTTGATTGATTATTCAAAAACGGGACTGTTTATACATTTTTTTGGATAATTTTTGAATAATGACATTTTTGTGTAGTTTTTGTGTAATTTAATTTTTCCAGAAGTTTTCGAAATTTTCAGGGTTTGCAACCGATTTATAAGGTTAGTGATAATTGATAAAGTATTTGAACAGTATTTCGTTAGGGTATTTTAAGGTCAACGGTGTTTTGAGTTTTTCTGTTAGTGGTATTTGTTTTAAGGTTAACAATAGTCCTTTTTGAATTTTTGACAATACGACGCACCGACACTGCGAAACCTTATTTTTGTGGGCAAACAGCATCATTAGATGTCCAATATAATGTTTTTGAGAGAAAGAAATAAAAAACGTAAAGTTATTTCGTTAGGGGATTTTAAGATTAGCGGTATTTTAAATTAATTTCGTTACTGTATTTTAATGTTAACGCTATTTTAAATTATTTCGTTAGTGGTATTTTAAGGCTAACGATAGTCATTTGGCATTTTAGGGTTAGTTTTTGCCAACGATGGACATTTTCAGTCTCGGAGATTTTTAATGACTAAATAAAAATTAGTTTGTCTGCGAAACATTTAACACATATTTTTAGTTTCCGGGAAATTATTTTTTGTAAATTTTTTTTAAACAAAATATAAGTCAAACTTTATATACAAATAGTATTCTTTTGGGTGGCAATGTCATTTTAAAATTCAGCAAAGGAGTGAAATTTGGATTTATAACTGTGGCTTTCCAATGACTAAAAAACTAGTAATTTTCAAAGATTTTGTAATAGTTTTAGTGCGATTTTTTTTTGCTGTAGGTAACATGATACTATGCTTTGATTGAACAAAAATTTGCCTAACGCAGCACAGTGTGGTAGAATAAAATTATTTTGGAAATAATTCAGTAATTCAGCAAAGTTAACCTATAAAAATGTCTTTGCTATGAATGGCACCCAATAATTCCCTTTTGAATATTAAAATGTAACATTTTTATTTTGCAATAGAGTTTTTGCTTTTAAATATATTGCAAAGAGAATTCAGGCTAAAAATTATGAAATTAACATCTAAAAGATAAGATAATGTGTTAATGAAATACCTTTTTTGTGTTTATCGGCAAATATTACCTTACGAATCGATCGATTCAAATACACCATTGACACCATGCAAAGAGATTTTTTTATTGAAAACGAACGTGCTCCACATAAATCTATTATTATTAAAAAGACCATTTCGGTATTATTTATTTATTTTTCCAACATTTGCAATTTTTCGAAATTTAATTTTGCTTTTCTTTTAATTAAAGCCGAGCACACACGGTCAATATAATTTATTTCAATTTTATTGATTTTTACACACACACTTTCAATGTTATTAGAAAAATATGAGTTAAAATTAAATTGATCAATATTTTTCATCCTATGAAAAATTGCAAAATTTTGCAGATTTTAAAATAAACCCACGTTTAAAGTGATTACGTTTTTGTATTGCAATAATTTATATCGAGCGCCTACAGTGGTGGCCACGAATTTAACACAATTCAAGTTTTTTCTAATTTTATTGTTGTTGCCTTTATTTTTAAAGATTAAAAATTTTTAAAGATTAAAATTCGCCACGAAAGACAAGGAGATGGTTCAGAAAATTGTACAGAATTTTAACGTAATGTTTGTTTTCTCATTTTGTCACTTGTTTTAAGTGGGCGTGGCTTTTAACGAAAAATTAGCGATATCAACCTTTTATCAAATTACATAGTAAAATTTAGGCAGTACTGATCGGTTCTGTACAAACTGTATATTTTTCGAAATCCCATAAAATTTCCTTAAGTCTTGCATTATTTTTATCTACAAATATTCACCAGACTTAAAATTGCACCACTTTAAACATGACCAATTTTTCTTCGTTTTTAAAAAAAGCTTCATTACCATTACATCAAGTAATGGTAATGAAGCTTTTTTTATCATTACCATTTTTTAACGCAATGGTAATGTTTTTTTTTTTCATTACCATTGCGTTAAAAAATGGTAATGAAAATTTTTTTTTAATTTTCATTTGTTTTGAAAATTAAAATGAACCTTTTTTAATTTTCATTACTTTTACCTAATGTTTACATAGTAATGAAACACCCATTTGTTTTTCATTACTTGCCGTTTTTGTCGAAGTTTTTTATTTTAAAAATATGAGGTTTACAAATTACTGAAGGCATTTTTTAGTTCATAATCCGAGTGGTGGCTAGTTGCAAACGAAAATCGCGAGAAAAAAAAATTGCAAAAAGGAAAATTCTTGCATCAATATATTTGTTTGCAGAACATAAATAGCTGATTAAGTTTTTTAATTCAATTCTAGTACCATAGTCTTTTTTCGCGATCCGCCATTATTTTGCAATTTTGTAAGCGCGGTTTTTTTAAATTTATAATCTAAGGATTATAATACTCATTTCGTACAACAAAGTTTGGTGGCAAGTTGAAAAAAACCGCAAAAAAATCGCGAAAAAAATGTCCAAAAAGGAAAATTCTTACATCAATATATTTGTTTGCAGAATGTAAATCGCTGATTAAGTATTTTAATTCAATTCTTTTACCTAAAGTCTTTTTTCGCGTCCCACCATTATTTTGGAGTTTTTTAAGTGCGGTTTCTTAAAATTTATATTCTAGTGACTATAATACCCGTTTCATACAAGAAAGTTTGGCAGCTAGTTAAAAAAAAAACCGCGAAAAAATCGCGAAAAAAATGTCCAAAATGGAAAATTCTCACATCAATATATTTGTTTACAGAATGTAAATCGCTAATTAAGTGTTTTAATTAAATTTGTTTACCATAAAGTCTTTTTTCGCGACCCACCATTATTTTGGAATCTTTTAAGTGCGGCTTCTTAAAATTTTTTGTAATCTAGGGACTATAATGCCCATTTCATACAACAAAGTTTGGTGGCTAGTTAAAAAAAAATCGCGAAAAAAAAATTAGCAAAAAGGAAATTTCTTACATCAATATATTTGTTTGCAGAATGTTAATTTTTTAAGTGCTGTTTTTTTCAAATTTATAAACCAGGGACTATAATACCCATTTCATATAACAAAGTTTGGTGGTTAGATGCAAAAAAAAACCGCGAAAAAAATTTGCCAAAAGTAAACTTTTTGCATCAGTATATTTGTTTTAAGAATGTTAATCGCTGATTAAGTTTTTTAATTTTTCTACCATTAAGTCTTTTTTCGCGTTCCGCCATAATATTGCAATTTTTAAGTGCGGTTTTCTTAAATTTATAATCTAGGGACATACATCAAAATGTGGTGGCTAGTTGCCAAAAAAAAAATCGTGAAAAAAAATTTCCATAAAGGAAAATTGTTCAGTGTAGAACAAAGAACAAAACGTTCTGTACATCATTATAATGAAATTTCATTTGTCTACCTATTGTAGAAAAAATGAAAATGATTTTTTGTTTTTACTGCCATTGCGTAATGTAATGAAAATTATAAAAACGTTTCATTACATGTATAGAAAACAAATCAAATGAACATTTTTTTCATTGCAATTACATTTTGTAATGGTAATGAATTTTTTTTTAATTTTCATTTTATAGATTCAATGGTAATGAAAACCCGCAATGGTCATTACAAAGTAATTAATTACTCCCATCTCTGGTTTTATATACATAAAGTATATATTAAAAATCGGAAAGTTTTTATTACAAAGTTTTTAAACATGTTTATTATTTATTTCAGTGTTTTCAATATTATTTTTGTTAAGTAGGCTATAATATTATTATCTTAAAAGTAGTTTAAATATCATCGTCAAAAAGTTAGTAACTATATTTATCGAACACTTTCATCTCTGTGAATTAAAAGATCCAAAAAATGTTTATAAATTTAAGAAAAAAATTATTTTTTTCAAAAAAAAAACTGAGATTTTGATAGAATCAAAAGTACGATTTGTAACATCTATTTTTAGCAAAATATGTATTTATTGGCATAATATGCAATAAAACATGCTAAGCTACAATATACATATATTAAAATATGCACTTATAGCAAAATATACAAAAATATGCACTTCTAGCTAAATATATATTACCAATTCCTTTTTTCTAATAATAACTTAACTAAAAAGAGAATTTTTCCCTTAATATACTTTATTTTGAAAAATAAATTGAAAATCTCCCAATCTGAAATTAATATTAACCCTTTGACACGAGAATTTTAATGGCTAGGAATTTTGCGACCAAATTTCGTGGAAATATAGATATATGCCCAAGAAATATTGTTTATTACTTTTATGGCTTTTCAGCACCCCCTAGCGGAGATATTTGAAATTAAAGTTCAAACATTAACATGCTGCCGGCCCCGAGCGGGTTAAAATTTTTTGTAAAATTTTAATTTTCTATTTTTCTATTACTAATCTCTACATAAAATCCTTTGAGTTTTTGAATTTGATTCATCACACAATTTTTGAGACTAAAATTTAGCCTTTTTTTAACTTTTAACTTCCAACACATTCTCTGCAGCTTTGACGATCACAAGACAAAACGCACTCTACTGATCTCATGTTATTTTGAAATTTCACAGCCTGCATAAAATTTTAATAAGAACAAAATAAAGAACCGATAACAGTAAATGAATACCGCTTTGGTTAAAATTAAAATCAGTGACGAGTTGATAAAGTCGACGATGTACGCCACTCGCCAAAGGGTTAAACAATTTTTCACAAAAATTTCCGCTAATTTCAGCAAATTAGCTAAGTTTAACTTAAATATAACAAAAAATTTATAGAAGTAATAGTTGTTCCTTTCTGTGTGTTTTCTACTAATATTCAGATAATTTTGATAATACTAATCTCTACATAAAATCCTTTGAGTTTTTGAATTTGATTCATCACACAATTTTTGAGACTAAAATTTAGCCTTTTTTTAACTTTTAACTTCCAACACATTCTCTGCAGCTTTGACGATCACAAGACAAAACGCACTCTACTGATCTCATGTTATTTTGAAATTTCACAGCCTGCATAAAATTTTAATAAGAACAAAATAAAGAACCGATAACAGTAAATGAATACCGCTTTGGTTAAAATTAAAATCAGTGACGAGTTGATAAAGTCGACGATGTACGCCACTCGCCAAAGGGTTAAACAATTTTTCACAAAAATTTCCGCTAATTTCAGCAAATTAGCTAAGTTTAACTTAAATATAACAAAAAATTTATAGAAGTAATAGTTGTTCCTTTCTGTGTGTTTTCTACTAATATTCAGATAATTTTGTGTTGATATGAGAAGGGTAAGTTGTCATTTAAAACGAACCAAAATATCACCCAAATATAGCTGAACTTTTTTAGATTTAACAGTTGTATTTTTTTCTGTTTTTTTCTAACTAAAATTTACTTAACAGATTCTACTACAGTCGGCAGTTTTTTCTGCAGGGCCAGTTTTAACAAATTTTTAGTAGCTTTTTCTGCTAGTTGTACAGATTTATTTCTATCAGTATATTTGTATTGCTGGTGTAAGTCATAAAACAAAGTGCAATTCAAACAAAATGTAAGCCTTAACTTTGATTTCACTTCAATTTTTGTAGTGATTATTGGGTAAAGCTGAAAGCGTAACTTGTCCGAATAGCTATCTGACGATCGTACAGATGATCGTAAACGCAACAGAGGAACCAACAATTTAAAAGGCCTATAAAACTTTAGATACTTTTTTTGATAAATTAAAAAAAAAAAAAAAATGTTTATAAGACGGGGCTATAGCCCCCCCCCCTAGAAAAATGGTCTAGCTACGTCGGTGTCTCTGACAAAGAAAGAAAAAATGTATTTTAGGCCCGTTAACTTATCTCAATTTATACCCTGGTTAAGACCTCTACTAGCCTTAACCACTGGTAAACATAATTTTTGAATAACTTATCTAAATTTTAACCAAGCATTTTTTCTAACCATTGCTAAAATTTAACCATAGAAATTTCTATGGTTAAGAAACTTAACCAAGGCTATTTTAGAACAATTCACCCTATATAAGAAATTTTAATAAATTAAACTGGTAATGATGATTATTAAAAAAATTGAAAGCGCAGCTTAAACTTTGACTAAGAATCTTTTATGATATATATTAAACTTAAAAAAATTGCATCAGTACTTAAAAACGTGCATACATTTTTGCTATTTAGGATTTAGGTTTCTGCGATATATTATTATGTCCTCTGGTTCCTATTGGGAACAAAGAGCCACAAGGTTTCTGCGATAGCTTACAGAAATTGGCCTCATATAAGGAAATAGGAAAAAAAATTTTTTATGGTTCAAGGAGCCAAAATCTGTCCTGAGCAAGGTTGGTTATCGTTATCGTTATAATACCGTTATCGCTAAAATACCGTTTCAAATTGAATACCGTTACCGTTACCAATACCTCTAAAAATTTCTCCAAATACCGTTACCGTTACCGATACCTTTATTTGTAATGGTGGTTACCGGTATTTATTAATTTATATAAAAATGCAAAATTTTTTGACTTTTTTGTAATAATTTTCAGTTTTTTTTTCTACAAAAAATTTATGGATAATAATTTTAGTTATTAAAACTACCAGCATTGAAGATAAAGCATATAGAACGTATTTTTAACACGTAAAATTAAATATATGTGATGGTTTTACTTATTTTTATATGTTTTAACATAATTTATAATACCGGTACGTACCGGTATTGCTGTTTCGATAACGGTATACCGTTACCGAAACAGTCTTAAATACCGTTACCTTTACCGTTACCGAAACAAATGAAATTCAATACCGTTACCGTTACCCTTACCGTTATTCGTTTCTGTAACCAACCTTGGTCCTGAGTAATTAAAACCAAAAATAGTGACCAATATTATAACAATTTGACACGAATTATACACCTCTACAAAATGAATTGTTTTTCTCAGAGTGGAATCAGCGTATCAAAGCTCAAACCTCTGAAAGTATGTTGAGGTGTGTTAGCAAGGATTTTCAGAATTATGGTACACGTGAAGTACAAGACTACTGAATTTGATTCTTAAATATAAAAAAGCGCATAGAAATCACTCTCGAAATTACGAAATGTGAACCAATCATGTTTTAAATATTTTAAAAGTATGTGAGGAACCCCTGGACTGCCCACAGTTTTGACTCGCAATTACAAAAAGATACAAAACTACACACTTTGATGTGCTGATCGCATAAGTTGCCTTAATTTAGTAATCTATCACAAAATTTCCACTATTTTTTTTTTTAATTTTATGCGCGAATCTTTTCGCGATTGTCTCGATTAGCTCGAAAAACTTAGTAATAGTTCAAATAATCCACTTTTATTTTATAGACTTACCAAATGGATTTAATTAAATCACCTCTCGTAGTATGCAAAAAGTCACAATCATTTTACAGCATTTAGCGACCGCGAATCTTAAAAAAAACGACGTGGTCAAGTGTATTATTTTTTTTACGACCACACAAAAAACCGCGAGAAAAACTTTTAATTTTCCCGTATTGAAAAAAAAATTTTTTGTTATTAATTTTTGTTTTTCCTTTTGTTTTTATTCTGACATTTCATACTAAGGTTAACTACCCAGCGTTAAAATATTGATAAGTTATTATGGTTAAATTTTCATAGGGATAAATATTTAGTATTGGTTAGTTACCCATGGTTAAGGTAAAGTTAACTGCTCGAGAAAAGTTAATGGGCCTTAGTATCCTTTTTTCATTATTTGTTATTCGTCTATCGGATATAAGACTTTATTTTTTTGAATGCAATATGGTCTATCGGAACATTTGGTAATCGACTTAATAAAATTATAATATTATTACATATGTATATTGAACAAAATTGTACCCTACAGCATAATATAGAACTGTGCCTAATATATTAAGGTCATTTAAATGTGTGTTTATTAGTGTGTCCCCTTAAATACGTTTTCGGAATTTCCAAATTCGGTTTTCCATATAAAAATTTATAGAACGACGTGCTCAAAATTTCAGTTGCAATACGCTCTATCGGTCAAAATGCCCTATAGCGCCGCGAATAATATAAAATTTTGTATTTTTATGTAAAGTTCGCTAGTCATATTTAACAAATGTTGTGGAAGATAGATTACTTCATATTTAAGGAATTTAGAAATAAAACAGTTTTTTCTTCTCCTGAACAATCGTCTTTTTACCGATAGAGCATATTGAATACAGGCTCTCGATATGCTTTTTTAATTTTATTTATTTATTTTTCAACAACAAAATACAAATTTTAAAAAAACTAACATTTCAATATTGGCCACACACTTTTCAATAATATGAAATTGAAAAACAAAAATCCAAAACATTTTGAATTTTTCAATTTAAGCTGTATTTTCGCTCATACCTATCAACGTTAAGTATTTAATGCAAATATATGTTTAACCGATTAAAGTATAACATTTTTTTAAACAGTTAATGTTTATAATATTCGCGGTATAATCGAACGTACTACGGAAGCAAAACTTTTTAGGAAGCAACGCGAATAAGTTATGCTAGACGTGAAAATGTATAAACGTTGAGTTTTCAACGTTCATAATTATCCGCGTTGAAAGTTAACGTGCATAGGCAAAGTTATGTGTTAGTTTTTGCCTCAAACAGCTTTTTGTGTACTTTGAGTTTTTTTCTGAGTTAACGGATATACATAGTTAAGTCGAAAACACAGCTTTAATTGATAAACATTCAATATAGGGTAGGGTAGAAGGGGGATCCTTCGCCACTTTTTTTTCAAAGCACTGTCATTTCTTAAGCCCTAATAATTTTTCAAAAATTACTTTCAAATTGAAAATCTACATATCTTGGCTTTAATTTCTATGATTTTTATTCTAATTATTTGCATATTTTCTATTATTTTTTTAATGATTTTCAAAGTAACTCAATTCGGCGTAACTGCCCCAAACCTGGGGTATATTCGCCCAAAGAGCTAGATATAATTTCAACAAAAAAATTTGTTAATACAGCAAATTCAATCTTTTAATGACTGACATAAATAATTTATAATAAGTTCTTTAAGATATGTGGTTCTTTTTAATCAATAAATCTCCACCACATTAAAAAAAATGATTTAAAACTATAATATAATGATTCGTTAAAATTACAAAAAAACTGAATAATTAATATAAATTTAAGAATATACACGATTGTTCTAATTTACCATTAAACATATTTTAAACATATAGAAGTCTTATATAGCATTTTAGGCAGGGATACGCCGACTCTTTGTAGCTCCAGGGGCCATCTGGTGATTGTGCCCCAGAGACAGGCACTAACATAAAATTAATATTTTTTTCACACTTTTTAAGCATCTATTAAAATCAAATTATTATTTTTCGAAACCTTAGGATCGTAGGTCTAACATAATAAAAAAATATTTTCTTTTCATACGATTTGAGGAAGTTATTGCAAAGTGTAGTTGCTTCCTATTATTTTTTGGCACCCCAAAAAAACACAAAAACACGTCTGTCTGCGACCACATGTGATATAAATTCATCAAAGTGGATGTCAAGGAAAGGTAATTGAAAAATGCACAAAATGTATTTTTTCCAGGGACGTAACAGTTATAACTTTTATTCAAAAAACTGATTGTTTTACAATTATTTCTTGTTTGAATATTTTTAATTTTCTGTTTATTTGCTCTGTTTGATTTATATTTTTAATTCAAACAAAAACAATCCAAACACGATTTTTATTTTTTCAAAAATAATAAAAGTTATTTTGTGATTTTTTTTCTTTATCAAAAAATAACAATTAAGAATATAAATCAAAAGCCATGGAACCAATGACTTCACCAATTATAATATCCTGATGATGTCAACTAGTGTTAATAAAAGATTGAACAGTGATTTAAAGTGAGTAAATATGTATATTCCAGCAACTTCCGGCATTCAATTTAGGTCAATTTTTAATTTTTATTTTATTATCAAATAAAAAAGTTGGTGCTTAATTTTTTCAAAAAAATCATTCTGTAACTTTTATAAAAAGTTTTAAAATAAAAATCAAAAAACAACAGAAATTTATAGAGTAAAATATAAAAATTGAAAAAATTAAAATCTTTGCTAAACTTTGTGATTTTTTTGTGCAATATGATTTATAAAATATAGTGCATTATTGAAATGATATAATTAAATAAATTTGGGTGGTGACTTTTTAAGAAATATAACAGTTATTTTGGGTCTCTGATTTTTTCCAATTTTTTATCTCCCTTAATAGCGAAGTAAAATGGGATTAGTGTATGTGCCCCACTGGCGAGGGATCCCCCCTCTACCCTACAGACCTTCAATTAATTTATAAACAATTACAAATTTATCCACAATATTGAACGTGTGCCCTACTTAAAGAAAATTAAAGTTTGGAGAAACTTGAAGTTTTTGAAAATATTTCTTTTTAAACTTATTATACCAAAACTTTGAAAATGCAAAAAAAAATTTTATTTGTTGTTTCATGTTTTGGCAATGAATGAATCATAGGAATTCATTTGTACATGCAATTTAAGTTTTAAACATTAACGAATATAGAAACTGTAAAACTATTACTTATTCCTACAACACATTTCATTATTCCCAAAGCATATTCTCTTCTTGCATTTATTCGACGCAATTTGGATAAATGTTTTCATCATTTTACAAAAAAGGTTGTTTATACATCTTTTGTTAGATCTAGATTAGAATATGCTTCTTTTATATTGGAGTCCCAATGCTGCTTTTCCTATAGCCCGTATTGAGAAAATTCAAAGGAAGTTTATTAAATTTGCGCTACCATTTTTAAATAATCATAATTCTTTTGATATTCCGTATTTTTTAATTCCCTCATACGAGGATAAATGTGAATTTATTTCTTTGCGAACTCTTGAAACTCGTCGGAATATTGCGGCCTTGACATATTTGCATGGTATTATTTGTGGTATTATTGATTCCCCTAAATTGTTAGATTTAATTTCAATATATGTTCCTCCAAGATCATTTAGAAATATAAGTTTTTCCACCTTGATATACACGCTACTCAATATGCTTTGAATGAACCACTTAATAAATCTATGAGGTTATTTAATATGTGTTGTAATTAGGGTTTGGGGTTCGGGAATTCCCGGGAAAAATTTTACGGGAATAGGATTTTTTAATTTTAGTCATAAAAAACATTTTAAATACCAAAACAAAAATTTCATTGTTAAAATCTTTTAAAAGGGAATACATGTATTTGACACACAAATAAAATCTTTGCCAAGTAATTATGAGCATTTCAACTAATAAAGATTTTTCGCATAACTTATTCAAAATTTAAGTAGTAAAGCCTAAAAACTTGGTAAAATGTTTAAAAGAAATATGAAAAAAAGCTTTGTTTTTTACAAATAATCGCCCTTACTATCTAAATTTTTCAAATGTATAATTTAGGTAAAGTCGACTTTAGTTAAAATATTGGGTGGCAGTATACCTTGACTTGGTTTATTTTTGGAGCATTTTGATTGGTTAATTTATTTTCAACCAATCAAAATATTTGAAAATATAAATATTTTTGTAAGGTTTTCATACACAAAATGAACAAAACCGTTTGATTAAAAATAAAGTCGACTTTAAATTTAAAATACTCCTTTATATTTTTAACTCTACTATTTTCTTGAGCTTAAGGTTTGGTTTTTATTTATAAAAAGTTTTTTATTTTCGATATTTCGCTACTCCAATGTGTAGCATCTTCAGGAAATAACAATTAAATGAACAAATTATAAACAATTTTAAAGTTTGAAAAAATTTGAAAAGCATTTGTCAAATATAAATTGTATGTATACATTTATACCAGCAAACAAAATTTTTGGTATAAAAGTATAACAAACAAAAATAACAATAATTAACAATAAAAAATGTATAATATAATGTGTTATAAATTAATGTAATGTGTGCTATTTCTTTTGTATTAAATATCTATAATTCTGAGCTACATTTTCAATATCTGCCTTAAAGTTAATTCTATTTGTTGTTGGTGTATTAATTATCTGTAACATTTCTAATATGTAACGACGTTTATAATTATGTTCTGTATTTAAAACTGATACATTTTCAAAGTCAGGATAGTGATTTAAACTTGAACAATGAGAAGATAATGCTGTCTTTTGTGAATTAATATGTCTATATTTCTGATCTGATCTATGTCCAGCTATTCTAGTTCTCAATTTATTCTTTGTTGTACCTATATATATTTTATCACAATTCTCTCCGTCATTTCCACTACATGGTATTTTATATACTATATTTGACATGTCCAATTTTTGTATCCTATCCTTTGTCTTACTGTATAATTTATTTACTGTATTGTATGATTTAAAAGCTATTCTATATCTATTAGTATCTATTATCTTTGATTTCTCTAAACGTTCTGATATTCCCGGTATATAGACCATAGACTTGTAAATCTTCTGTTCAATTAAATTCCCTGTGTTACTATTCCTCCTAAATTTATATTGATTTATTAATGAAGAAATTAATCCTATCGGAAAATCATTATCTCTTAATAAATTCCTAATTATTTCGTCATTCTTTCTATGAAATTTTCTGTCACTAATAGTCAATACTTTTTCTATCAAATTCTTTGCAGTGTTAATAATGATTTTCTTACTATGTTTTGAATAAAAATTAATAATTCTACCTGACGCTGTTGGTTTCTGATACCAATCCATTATCAAATTATTACCTCTTCTTATTACCAAAGTATCTAAATAAGAAAGTTTAGAATCACACTCCTTTTTCATGGTAAACTTAATATCAGGACTAAATTCATTTAATGCTCTTAACATATCATCAATTGCATTTTCAGAAATGACACAAAATAGATCATCCACATATTTAGTCATTATCCCTGGTCTAACATCAATTTTTTTAATACAAGTGTCCAATAATTCTTCTATAACTATATCAGCCACAATTGGAGAAGCAGGTGATCCCATTGGGAGTCCTTTCCGTTGTAAATATACCCAGTCAGAAAAATACAAACGGGAAAGCGGTGGCAAAGCACTTTAACAGGTGGTACACGTACTGGCAAAAATTGCTTTCCCATTCCCAAAATGATAACATCATTAGACAAAAGGACCGGCTGTTCAAAAAGCGCCGGAAAAGCACTGGAGGAACAAAATTTGTAAACGTCGGCAAAACGCTGGCAAAACCAATAAATAGGTGGTCTGGAAATATATTTTCCAAAATAAAATTAAAAAAAAGTTCATATGTATTTTTTTTGGTCCTGCCGTGATTTGAACCCAGGCCGTCAGATTGGCAGACGATTGCTCTACCCACTGAGCTAACGAGACATATAATATTTAATGGCTAAACACATAAATGAGTGATAATAGCTGGACAACTACTGGCTGTGCCAAAATGCTAGTACTGGCAAACAATTTTTAGTAACTAGTATGCCAGTGTTGGGAGGGCAAAAAAAAATTTGGTCTTGAAGGAGCTTTCCCACAAACAAAAAAATTGATTTTATAAAACAAAAAAAATTTTAAATTAAAAAAAATCCAAAAAAATTTTTTTGCTTGCAACCGGATTTGAACTCGGAACCTTCCGACTACAAACATTTTTTAACGAAGCGTCAGCATTTTTATAAAATCATTGGTTTTCCAGTGAATTGATTTTTGTACGCCTGGTAGCATTGGCTAGGTAGCACTGGATAACCACTGGTTGCAAACCTTGGCATATCACTCTAAGCCAATTCTTTGCCAGTGGTTTTTTTTATAAACCACCGAAATTTTTGTAAAACGCTTTTCGCAAACGCTGGCAAAGCATCCCAAATGAGTGTTCTGCCAGTCATTTATTTTTAATACCGTGGTTACCCAGTGGTATGCCAGTGCTTGATTTTTTGTACCACTGGCGATTTCTGACTGGGTATCTTCTCACTGTATTGAAAGTATCTATTATCCTCTATAAAAAATTTCAAAATACGGAAAAATAAGTCTTTTTCAATAGTTGTATATTCCAGCTGTTTTTTTTTTAACAAAAATTATTTATATAGGTGGTTTTCATTAACAATTTTGTTTAAAAACATTTCCCGGGATTGCCGGGAATCCCGGGAATCAAATTTTTTCATTCCCGTTTCCCGGGAAATAAAAAAGTCCGGGAAATCCCAAACACTACACCTTTTGCAACTGTAATTCAGAAAATATCAATTGAAATTCAGAATTTCCATTTGAAATTCAGAAAATATCAATTGAAATTCAGAATTTCCATTTGAAATTCAGAAAACATCAATTGAAATTCAGAATTTCCATTTGAAATTCAGAAAACATCAATTGAAATTCAGATTTTCCATTTGAAATTCAGAAAATATCAATTGAAATTCAGAAAATATCAATTGAAATTCAGAAAATATCATTTGAAATTCAGAAAATATCATTTGAAATTCAGAAAATATCAATTATTATTCAGAAAATATCAATTGAAATTCAGAAAATATCAATTGAAATTCAGAAATCGTCATTTGAAATTCAGAAAATATCAATTGAAATTCAGAAACCGTCATTTGAAATTCAGAAAATATCAATTGAAATTCAGAAAATATCATTTGAAATTCAGAAAATGTCAATTGAAATTCAGAAATCATCATTTGAAATTCAGAAAATATCATTTGAAATTCAGAAAATATCAATTGAAATTCAGAAAACATCAATTGAAATTCAGAAAATATCAATTGAAATTCAGAAATCATCATTTGAAATTCAGAAAATATCAATAGAATTTCAATTGATATTTTCTGAATTTCAATTGATGTTTTCTGAATATCAATTGATATTTTCTGAATTTCAATTGTTATTTTCTGAATTTCAAATGATATTTTCTGAATTTCAAATGATATTTTCTGAATTTCAAATGATGATTTCTGAATTTCAATTGACATTTTCTGAATTTCAAATGATATTTTCTGAATTTCAATTGATATTTTCTGAATTTCAAATGACGGTTTCTGAATTTCAATTGATATTTTCTGAATTTCAAATGACGATTTCTGAATTTTAATTGATATTTTCTGAATTTCAATTGATATTTTCTGAATTTCAATTGATGTTTTCTGAATAATAATTGATATTTTCTGAATTTCAAATGATATTTTCTGAATTTCAAATGATATTTTCTGAATTTTAATTGATATTTTCTGAATTTCAAATGATATTTTCTGAATTTCAATTGATATTTTCTGAATTTCAAATGGAAAATCTGAATTTCAATTGATGTTTTCTGAATTTCAAATGGAAATTCTGAATTTCAATTGATGTTTTCTGAATTTCAAATGGAAATTCTGAATTTCAATTGATATTTTCTGAATTTCAATTGATATTTTCTGAATTACAATTGCAAAAGGTGTAGTTGTAATCCTTTAGATATAAGTGTTTGTCAATCTAATTTTAAAACCTTATTAAATAATATATTTTAAATTAGTTTTTAAGGTGCTAGTCTGTAAGGATAAATTGTATCCATAGACTGAACCCAGTAGCAAATGTTCGAACTAGTTCTAAAATATACTAGTTTCTTGTCTAGTAATTACATAACTAGTTCTCAAAATAATCATTTTGAACCAGTTGTGTACTAGTTAAATACGATCTATGTAGAGACTGTTTAAAAAAATTACCTGAATTAAAATATGAGATTTGAAATTATTTTTTTTGCATTTATATTTAATTAAAAAATCAGAGTTCGTAAATAAACACTTAAATTTTTTTATTCTGAATTGAATTGAGGTGTAAATCAACTGGTACAGTACTGGTGCCAGAGAGTCAATCCAGAACTAGTTTAGTAAATTTCTTATAAGAACCAGTACAGCTTCTTGTTTTTCTTCCAAAAACAATAATCTTTAAGAATTTGTATACCTAATAGTTTCATTGAAACTGTGCAGAGATTTCAAAAGATTGAATTTAAATACGAGTTTTGAAATACTACCTTTGTTTGTAATACGTGATACATTCTGAGTTTGCAAATAAACACTAAAATGTTTTATTGTCATTAGAAATCATAAACCCAAAATATTTGAAATTTCATTTGGTAAATGGATATAATTATCTCAGTAAGAGGAAACTATCGGTCTAATCTGCGTTTTATCAAAGGAAAAACCTCTGTTTTTTATCTATATAATTCAGATACAACCAACTGGTACAGTACTATTTCCAAAGAGTCACTTCGGAACTAGTTTCGCGATTGTCACATTAGCACCAGTTTCGCTCCCTATTTTTCGTCCTTAAATTGTAATTTTTATACTAGTTATACAACTAGTACCAAAGTGGGAGTTTGGCGACAATTGCCCTCATCCCTATGACATCTCCATGTTAAATTCTACAGTTGTTTGTATGGAGAGGCGGTAGAACTCGTACTAGTTGACTGGTTTAAATAAACTAGTACATAACTGGTTCTGAACTACTATTTTTTGCAGCTGGGAAATTAAATAAATAAAAAAATAAATTAATTTATTGACGATTTTGGTAAACTAATTTGCAATTACTCAATTTAAATCGAATAAAATTTTTTGCATGACGTTTTACATAGGTATTTGACAAAACTATGTACTATTCGTAATTCAAATTTTTTCGCGTGTTATTCAAAAATTGGACACTATATTCTAGTTTTTCAGATTTACCATAAATCATTTACCGAGTTTTCAATTTTACGCGATTTCTATGAAACGATATTTAATATTAGCATCCAACTGACTTGATTTAACTCAGATTTCTGTTCCGAAATACTAAATGTTGAGTATATTATTATGTTCTGAAAATTAATTTTTGAGGTTTTAGTTTACGCGGTAATTTTCAAAATTGACAGTTACCTCTATTTTTTAATGGCTTTTTATCGAAATCACTGTAATTGAAGGTTATCTGAATTTCTAATTTGCTTATAATTTTAACTTTTAATAAGTTTCGCAAAATAATGTTAAGGCCCGATTACTGAATGTTCAGTTAAAATTAAGCCAACAGTTAAATTTAAATTTTATATGAGAAACAATAACAAATGTGTCAGTTAAAGTCCCAGTTAGTACCTAACTGAACATTCAGTAATTGGGCCTTAATGTGGTACGGTAGTATTTACTATCAGATACAGAATATCTCGTTCTATATATGACAGATATAGGTAGATATGGCGACAGATATATTCATATATGATACAAGATATAATTAGATATTGTGCCAGATATGCTAGATCTCCCCATATATAAATTGATCTGGCACCATACCAAAACAGATATATATGTATCAGAATTGATCCAATGAGATCTAAATGTTTTAACACGGGAATTATAATTTAGGTTATTTTTTAAGGTTAGTTTATTTACAAAAAATTGTTGTTGGCAATCGAAATACCAGATAGCTTTAAACCGATAGTTAAACCGAAAAATAATTTTGTCATCCATTTCCAAGTTTAGTAACAAAAATTTAACGGAAAAACTTTTCCTCATTTACAATTTATTTCTTAATTGAAATAAAACAAAAGAACCCATCTCAAAAGAAGTGTTCTAGTTAGAAACTGTGTTAAACTAAGTTTAAAGATAATCCACATCCTAAAAACTGAGCCTTAATCTGTTTTTAATATTTCTTCACATCACGTCATAATTTTGATAAAATCGTGGTTAAAAACGCGTAAATGCGCTTTTTGTAGTTATTTATTATTAATAAATTATAGAACAATGATGAAAAATTTTAAAAGCAGGATTCGAAATATAAAAAAATTCATAACCCGTGTAAAAAAGTTTAGATCTGATCAGATCTTTTTGGATCTAAATAGATATGATTGAATCTAATTAGATCCTGTACCAGATCTCATCAAATATGATCAGATATGGCAATTGTGATAATACCTTATGGCAAGATCTGATCAGATCTAGTGACAAATCTGTTCAAATCTAAAGTGATCTGGACAATTTCGCCAGATATTGAGATCTAATTAGATCTGGTAAGATATACTAAGATCTGGCCAGATATGCCTAGATCTGATCAGACCTAATTAGATCTCAAATTTGTCCCCAATTATGAGATCTAATTAGATCTGGTAAGATCTATTGAGATCTGCCCAGATCTGATCTTTTTACACGGGAACCCTTGTTGGGGTGTGCTACTAATCGTAACATAAATGCCAGACAAACGAACTAAAAAATCAATAAAATAATCGTCCAGTTGATAAAAAATTCGGAATTGTAAAAGTTGTGAAAGATATTTAGAGCTCTAATATAGGCAAGCAATTAAAATGAATTGTTGCTTGCGTTTCGTGAAACAATTTTAATTGAAAAATAAGCATAACTTGTGTTTATATGTTAAACCTATTTTATAAAAACAAAATTGCTCAATTTGAGGGGGTTCCATAAATCTTTGTATACCACAACAGGATTTCGGATATGCGAGGGCTGGTAGAAAAATTGGTTTTATCTACATTAAGAGAATTATCTTTACTTCAGTAATAAATTTCTTCATAGTTTCAATGAAAATTGTCATAGAATCTACGAAACAGATTTCATTAAAGTCCATGGTAATGAAAAGTTCAAAAGAATTAATGAAACTTTATAAGATGAAAAATCATTCGATAGAATTTTGTTTGTTCATTAAAATATCCCTAAAGAACAATTCCAAAAAAATTTTAAAAAATCCAAGAATTATAAATTAAAAAATAAAAAAAGTTAAGTTAAAAATCAGTTAAATAATTTTATAATATTTTTAACACATTTATCTCCTTTAAGCTCTTAGCAAACACGCAAAATTACTTAAGTTGGGATTAGTTTGGTTTTTGCCAAAATTTTTGCGTTTCCTATATTTCCCCACTATTTCAAGTTGATATTTTAACTTGCCTTAGCATAATTTCATTACGCTGTTATTCAAAAAAAAAACTTCTTAATTTAGCTTTAAAACATGAATTTGCTAAAGCATTCATTATCTCTATTAAACCTTGTATTCAAAAACATACAATAAAAGTTTATTAATTTTGTTTTTAATTCTGGCAACACTTTGTATATTCTCTCTTTTTATTGTTTGTGATACATGAATTAAGTGAACGATTGAAATATTGATATTGATTGATAGGTAAATATATTAAGGGTTTTCATATAAACTCGTAAATGCCTTGTAAACCTTGTATAAATACAAACCATATTTTTTATGTATGGAGTTTGACATTAAACTTATAAATATACCAGGTTTACACCGTTTACGAGTAGAATACGAGTTTATATGAAAATTATGGAAATTATGGAAATTAAAAAGTTTTATAACAAATCAAAACATTTTAAAAAACGATTTTTAAACATTACTGAGATGTAATAAAGGGAACAAACTGTGTTAAAGAATTTTTTATATTACGAATACTGAAAGTATTCGAATATCGAGTATGGTTTTATTATAAATACATCACTATTTTATTGAATTTGTTTTTAATTTATTTTCATGCAAATTTGGGAAAATTTTCGAAAAAAGAGTTTAGTCTTGGAATTTTTGCAGTTTTTTTGTTTCGGTTGGATACAAAATGTTGTATTCCATCTATTCTTGGGTGGATGACCCTTAAACAATTCATTTAATCATTGTAAATTCACTTTTTTTAGTTTTTAACAGGGGTTTTCTTTTTCCAAACTTTATCAAAACAGATATTTTAGGATATACCCTGCTTTAAGCGTTTAATAAAATTTTCTTCATTAATCATTTGTGAATATTCTTTTTGCTAAATTAGCTTAAAAATCTGTAATTAGGCTATTTTAAGTTTTTGAATAACACAGTAAGGCTCTAATGCATAAACTTTTCTTTATTTTCCGTTAAGGAATACAATTGCAAAAGTATTAATTTTCCTTATTAAACGTTTATTAAAAAATGTCATATTCGTTAAATAACAGTTTGTTAATTTCTCGTTTTATTCTGGCAACACCCTTATTTAATGTGTCTCCACTATCAAATAAATAGTTAGTGATTCATAAAGTTAGTAAACGATTGACTCGTTAATCATAGGTGAATATTGTTGTTTTCAAGATTTTATCAATTAAAATAATTTATAATAAATCAAAACATGATAAATACAATTTTTATACATATCTTGGTTATGTAATAGTTTAAAATAATATTTTAAAAACAGTTTAATATTACAAATACTGAATGTATTCGAATGACGATTATTTTTTGATTAAATCAACATCACTATATTGTTTAGTTTATTTTGTATTTTATTTGTACACCAATTTGTGAAAATTTAATGAAAAAACGCTTAAATGGTGCAATTGTTCCAGATTTTTTTTAATTTGTTAGATATAAAATATTGGATTTTACATATTATTGGGTGGATGACCCTGCAAATAGTTTTTAAATTGATATAAACTCAATACTTATGGTTTCAACTGAGACTTTTATTTTCCAAATTTTATAAAATGCTTATTTCAGGCTTTACCCTACTTTAACAAATTGTTAAATTTGTAGTTATTAAAGGGATTATGCATACTGTTTTTAGCAAATTAGCTTAAAAACGTTTAATTAAACTGTTTGGAAATATTATACATAACACCGTTAATGTTTAAGAATTTGCTAAACCCATATAAAGTTGTAGCATATTTTACGGAGAAACATTAAAGATCTAATGAAAGAATTCATTAAATTAAGCTTTATTGTGAATTAATGAAATACCTTATTAATGTTTAATTTAAAAAATAATTTAATTTGAAAAATAATATTCCACATATAAATTGAACAACACAAAATTGAAATTATTTTGTCGTTTATAGTAGTGCTGGTAAAAATATGAGCAATGAATACCGAGTATAAAGTATTTGTACTTTTTTTGGGTACTCGATACTTAAAACTACTATTCGGTATTTTCAGAGTTGCATTTTGTACGGAAAAAGATTTAAAAATGTGACTGCTAAAATACTTATCAAAAAATGTGACTTCGCTAAAACATTTATCACAAAAATAGACTCTGCTAAGATAAAAAAAAAACAAGTTAAAGGTGCACTCATAGAAATAAATCTGTAAAAATAGCAGAAAAAGTTACTAAAAATTAGTTAAAAATTATGCTGCAGAAAAGCATGCTGAAATTAGATTTTTTTTTTGCTAAATACTACTGTTAAATTTACAGTATTTTAGTAATATTTTAGTGAATTGAAAATAGCAAATTGTACTGTAAAATATGCAGAAAATTTTGCTAAATATTAGTGGACTAAAAATAGCAAGATTTTTGATATTTTTAAACTAAATTTAGTTGAATGCAAATAGCAGTCTACCCTGATAAAATCAGCAGAAGTATTTGGTAAAAAAAATTGTAAACTGCTGTTTTCAAAAGGCTCAATTTTTATTTGCATTTAAAAAAAATCGAAAAAAAAACTTTGAAAATTTAATTTTTTTTTCCTTTTAGATATCCCTAAGAAATGTCGGTAAATTTTGGTGAATATATGATAATGCACATAGTGCACAGAAGTTTTTGGTTAAGGCACACGCATTTCTATCATTAATTGCGTTCCCGTACGTTACCACTGGTACACTAATAGAAAAAATTCAGTAAAAAATTAGTTAAAACTACTAAAAATTAGTTAAAAATGATGCTGCAGAAAAAAACTGCTAAATTAGCAGATTATATTTGCTATATAATAGTAATATAGGAACAGCAAAAATAAAACTGTTAAATGTACAGAATTTTAGTTATATTTGAGTTAAATGTTAAAAATTTGTAGATATAACAGTTTATTTTTGCTATTTTTAGTCTACTAATATTTAACAAAATTTTCTGCTGATTTTACGGTACAATTTGTTATTTTCAATTATCTAAAAGTTAGCTTAAATATAACTAAAATTCTGTAAGTTTAACAGTTTTAATTTTGCTGTTCTTATTTTACTAGTATTTAGAAAAAAAATCTGCTCATTTTAGCAATTTTTTCTGCAGCATCATTTTAACTAATTTTTAGTAACTTTTTCTGCTATTTTTACAGATTTATTTCTATGAGTGTACCCAAACTTACCCAAAATTTACGCAAAAGCATTCCCGTACTCGGAAATTGGGTAAAGGAGAGCGCTCAAGAGAGTGTATTTGTGTTTCTCTTTTTACCAAAAAATACCCAGACTTTTTCTTCTGGTAACAAACAGCTGATACAAAGCAGTGATGGGTTTTGAAAATTGTAGTTTAGTACCAAATCTAGATTTTTACCCATTCAAAGTAAATATTAAACCTTCAATTCATAAATGCTTTGTAAAGTTATAGCAGTTTTACAAAACGTCATTTTCATACAAAATTTGTTCAATAAAACTCCTATAATTTTACAAAGCGTTTATGAATTTTGGGGTAAATTTATATCCACAAATTTAAGGTGTTTTAACTGCACTTAAAATATTATTATTAAAAATCTTAAGCGGAGTATACACGAAGGAACATTCGTCACAAAATGCCCGTCTTTTTACCAATTTGCCTTTGTGTATGTCAATGTGTCGTGTTGACATTCGTGTTATCAAGATTTTTTTTGATATTTTTTGTTTCCAAACTCAATCTTCCATCGTGTGTATAGAAGTTACTGTTTTTGTTGTGTTAGTTCATTGAGAGCAGTCCTGTTTTGAGGAGCTCTTGTAATTGCGCATTATTACGAGGGATACTATTTATATTTGGGTTACTCAACAAGAATGTGTCGATGAACTCAGTTCTTTGTATGGCGATAAAGCAGCATCAAAAACCACACTATATCGCTGGTATAGTGAATTCAATCCTGGTCGTCCTTCGGTCGCCGACGAATTCCTTGAAATCGGTTGTTGTGCCACAAAACATCGATGCAGTGCGTGAACTGTTAATGCAAGATTGTCATGTGACATATAGTGAGATAGAGGCATCCTTGCACATTAGTTCCACTTCAATACATAAGATTTTGCATGAACACTTAGTTGTAAAAAAATTTGCTCTCGTGGATACCCATAATTTATCAATCGCTAAAAAAAAGGCTCGCGTCGATTGGTGTAAGGGAATGATATAAAAGTTCGACCGTGGTGATTTAAAAGACGTGTATAAAATCGTGACAGGTGACGAATCATGGATATATATGCGTATGAGCCGGAAACAAAACAGCAATCGACCGTGTGGGTATTCCAAGACGAGCGAAATCCAACAAAAGTTGTTCGTGGAAGAAGTACAGCGAAGCAAATGGTCGTCTGTTATTTCGGCCGAATGGGTCAGGTGGGCACTGTTCCGCTTGAGCAACGTATGACGGTCAATTCATAGTGGTACAAGACCATTTGTTTGCCGGAAGTCTTCGGAGAAATTCGTAAAACCAACCGCCAAAGACGAATCATTCAATAATGACAATGCGAGCTCTCGAACATCTCCGTATATGCCTGATTTGGCACCTAATGACTTCTTCTTGTTCCCAAATATCAAAGGTAAACTGTGTGGTCAACGATTTACGAGAGCCGAAGAAGCAGTTGAAGCGCCCAAAAACCATGTTTTGGAGGTGTCTCAAAAGGAATGGAAAAACTGCTATGACAAATGGTTTGAACGAATGCAAAAGTGTATTGATCATCAAGGGGAATATTTTGAAAAACAATACAGCCATTTTCATTTACAAATGTTTGTTATTATTTGCTATTCCCGAAATTTAAAATAATAAAAAATAACACAATTACAAATAATAAAAACTGAATTAAATTCATATGTAAATGAATATAAAAATGTTCGCCTATTATGGGACATAAAATGTGATAGCTAAAACAATAAAACTAAACAACAGCAGCATATGAAAAATTAACAATTAAAAAATAATTAACTTGATTTTCCTCCGCGCATATTTGATGTGATCAGGTAAACAAACAGAGATGATGTTTCGTTTGACGTTTTGTTATTGTTTGGCATCGTCAGTACACGCAGAAAAAAACAGGTCGAACTTTATCTAAGTGCTATGTAATTATACAACTACATAAGTTCGAAGTAAGTTTTACAAATTTCTTGCAAAATATATGTAATTTTTCGGATATTTTCCACTACACAAGTACAGTTGTGGCCAAGCATTTAAGTCAATTCAAGTTTTTTTTATAATTTTAATGTTGTTGCCTTTATGTTTAAAAATCAAAATAGTGGCTAAATTCGCCACAAAAGGCAAGGAGATGGTTCAGAAAATTGTGCAGAATTTTAAGGTAATGTTTGTTTTTTCATATTGTCGCTTGTTTTAAGTGGGCGTGGCTTTTAACGAAAAATTAGCGATATAAACCTCTTATCAAATTACATAGTAAAATTTAGGCAGTACTGATCGGTTCTGTACAAACTGTATATTTTTGGAAATCCTATAAAATTTCCTTAAGTCTTGCATTATTTTTATCTACAAATAGTCGCCAGATTTAAAAGTGCAGCACTTTAAAATGACCAAATTTTTCTTTGTTTTTAGCGATTTTTAATAAAGTTAACAGCAGTCTGGTGACTATTTGTAGATAAAGATAATGCAAGACTTAAGGAAATTTTATAGGATTTCAAAAAATATACAGTTTGTACAGAACCGATCAGTACCGCCTAAATTTTACTATGTAATTTGATAAGAGGTTTATATCGCTAATTTGTCGTTAAAAGCCACGCCCACTTAAAACAAGCGACAAAATGAAAAAACAAACATTACGTTAAAATTCTGTACAATTTTCTGAACCATCTCCTTGCCTTTCGTGGCGAATTTAGCCACTATTTGGATCTTTAAAAATAAAGGCAACGACAATAAAATTAGAAGAAACTTGAATTGACTTAAATGCTTGGCCACAACTGTATATGTTTTGCAAGGATTGTATATATTTTACAAAAAAATGTGGATATTTTACTAGAACTTTGTAAAACTAACTTGAAAATTATGTAGTTGTATAATTACATAGCTCTTAGGTAATATTCCCCCTGTTTTTTTCTGTGTGTATAAAAAATGTAAAAAAAATAGAAACAATTGTTCTGTGACGAATATTGCTCGTGTGTAGGCAGCTTAAGAATTTTTGTTAAACGTGCTAATTCTTATTTTTTATTTTGAAATGTGTAAATCCGTTTTCCGTTCGAATTTTAGAGATAACCAAAATGTGCCAATATATTTATAATAATATTGGTAGCATTCGGCAGAGAAACCTTAAACTGGTACCGATGACTTGTAGCGCTTTGTGATTACTTACTCTGCTGAAAGATGTTTTCTTTGTTTTGTTTTTAAATACACTTTTTCTATAGTTTCCTTTGATTTTTTAAGAATTTTGTTTTTAAATTATATTTGTTCTTAAATGTCATTCTTTCAAAAAAAAGTTCTTTTCAAATCAACAACAACAAATGTATCACTATTTAATCAAAAGTAACAAATATTTTTTACGCTACCAAAATATGACAGCGCTACCTGAGCGCTCAGACTGAGCGGTCAGTGATCAGGTCGTTCAGCAGATAGTTGTACAACTGTTGCAGAACTGTTGACTATTAAATTGTATCTGCCGAACGCACCCATTGATTGTGGCAGTGTACCAATCAACCTTCGATTGTGCCAAAAATGGCACAATTGTGCCACAAATCCCATCACTGATACAACGATGAACAAAAAGCAATTGTGGAAATAAATTCAAAATTTGAATTAAATAAAGAAATACACCAAAAAAATGTCTTATTTTATAAGAATTAATTGTATAACATCAAAACAAACTTTAAAGCAAATTGAGCAATTTTTCAAACTAAATTTTTATGCATTTTCACATTATTCTTTTTGCCTCCCTACAATTTTGGGATAGAAAAGTGTTTTTGTGTAATTTTTTATTTTGTGAGAGGATTTTGATGATTGGATTTTTTTTACCCAAAAATTAAATGAAGTATATGAAATCGATTACATTGTGTGGACCTAGGTACACAACTTTCTAACAGGAAGTTACCGTGTTGATTTTTTACACTAACAATGGAAGTGGCCTAACAATTACGTGCGACTAAGTGTGCTATTAAGTTAGGTTATGAAAATGGCCAGACTTTAGTACATTAGGTCCATTCGATTACTAGATAATTTGTACAAATTTTTACTGGATGGCGTTCATTAACACAAATACCCAGTAAACAGAAAGAAAAAAGAGATAAAGTGACAGTTCTATGATGAGAGTTTCTAAGTCTTCTTCTTTTCCTTGCAAATTTTTACTGGACAGATTTTTGCCAGTAAGAATTTGCAAGCAGAAAAAGCATGTGATTCGAAAACATATGTTTGTTTATTGAAAATGAAATTTTTAAAATAAATTATGGGAAAGATAAGAAAACCTTCTAAAAAGTTTTTGCTTAAGATTTAACATCAAAAAATATCGTCTTCCATAGCGACCAGATAAAATTTGTTTGTATATTTGGTGTTATAATCAGCTGTGTCTACAAACTTGCAAATTGTTGCAAATTTTCTGTTCGCGTACATGTTTAGAAAATTTCATTTTGAGAATAAATCTTGTCTTACTCTCTGTAAGTTTGTACTGAGTAGTAATTTTTACTGGACTAGACTGAGAAAAGTAATCGAATGGACCTATTATAAAAGTACCTATTTTTTACCCACCGAAACCTGAGAATCAGTTCTTGAATTACTGCAAAGAATTTTAAATTTAAGCATCTGCTTTAGCATTAACTTTTTTCCTCGTGCGTTACCCAATTTCACCAAAAGGCGTTTCTATTCTCAAAATTGTGTTTATATTGTTGCTGATGAGGGTTCCCGCTGGTACCCGCTATAAATACGTTCCACCAATTTTTTGTCTGAAGGATTGGTTAAAAGGGGTATTTAAACTTGCTCATGGTATAATATACACCATATATTTTTTTACCAACTCTACTCGCAAAGTTTAGAGAAACATATTTTTTCAAGTAGGTGCATGGCAAAATTTTCAAATTAACAGCTCTGTTACAATTACAAGTTTATTTCCCTCGATACGTACGTATTTATTCAACTAGTGTTATTTATTTAAATAGGCGAAAACGAATTAATACTTACTTCCAGTGCCATTACTGCTAAATGGTCCTCGCAGATCTGCGCTCATTTGGGGATGGTCCATTTGATTTGAATTAAACGAACCTTGATTTATGGATGATGATTGTTGTATGCGCAACACATTACCGGTACCCATCATCGAATGGACCGATGGTTGGCTATGTAATGAACTCATAGGTGACGTGCCTAAGGTATTCATACCACCACAAGCACCACTGCCTATCGCAGAGAGACCGCCGCCTGGCATGGGAGGTGATTTACCAGAACGAGGACTAGAATTCGGTGTGGATCTGGGTGAGGAAGTCTGTTGGTTCTTCAACATTCGCATAAGACCCTCCAGTTGTTCCATCAACTGTCGCCGAGAGTCTTGTAAGGCTCCCAAATGACCTTCGAGTTCACCTTTGCGTTGACGCAACGCACGCAATTCACTAATAAGAGCTGGATTTTCTGGAGCCATCTGTTCCGCCTCTTGTTGTCGCCTTAGTCTAGCTATTTCGCGCATAATTTCTTTATTCTTGGATTCTAATTGAGTTATCAACTCACGTTGAGCTCGAGAATTGTCTGAAGCTATTGGATGTTGATTATCAGCGTTAGCCGCACTACTGGGCTGCAGAAAGAGAAGACAGAGAACATCAGAGAGAACATATAAAGAGATATAAAAAATGCAATAGTTGAAGATGTTACTCACTGCACGATTTTCCTGGGCTAGTCGAGCTGCATATCGAGCAATCAAACGATGTTCTTCGTCATTTGCTGAGGCAGCTGCCACTCGGGACGAAGAAGTACCATTTGCACTGTCAATACTTCGGCCAGTAGCTCGCGAGTCGATGGTGCTGGATCGATCGAATAGAAGACCGCCAGCTCCACTCCCACCTCCTGGTACAGCACCACCCAGGCCGTGAAGCATTGGTGAATCGGCAAATCCGTTATGCGAAGGCAGTGGAGAGGGTGGCACAATGTGTGACAGATTGAGCGTCTTTTCTGGCTGTTCGGGAAATCGTGGCAACACTTGAGTCGTCTTTTCGGGTACACATCGGAAACTTTTGCGCAACGAATGGCCTATCTGCTTGCTCGGCGATTTATAACTCGAGTATTCCTTGACTTCGTGATCGTTTTGGTGGTTCAGTGATGTCTTGCCATGCCAAAAGCATTCCTGGCACAATTGGTAGGCGTGACACCGCTGACAACGGTAACGAAAGCCAGTGAAGTTTTCCTTATGGCAGACAGAACAGATTGTCGGATGCACAATTGTTTCAACTGTAGCCAATCGATGCAGCAAAGGTAGCCACACGAGACACGATGGTCCTGGTTCGGACATAAGTGTTGCCATGAAATCGTTAACAGTAACCTTGTTTTCAGCCGAAAATATCTGCTCTTCCAGGCCTTCTTTGTAATGGAATGTAGGCGATTCGTATACAGCAGCAGGTAAAGCAAGCACCTCTCGTAAAAATTCACCCAATTTCCAGCTAACCAGTTGGCCAGCACCGTCCGAGATCTGAGAAAATATATCTAAAACAGACAAACTTTGTAAACCGACTCTCTCAACATTTTAAAAATGCTCAGAACGTTAAAACTTACATCTTAATTTGTCCACCAACTTGCCTGAGCACATTGTGGCCAAAGCAACCTTGATTGAAAATACACGAATTTTTCCAGAATTATCACTGAAGTGTATGAAAACAAAATAAATTAAATTAACAATAATCCGTTCATAACCGTTTAACATTTCCACAAAACATACCTGGTATAGGCTGCCAGTAACCAATTGAGTAATAATCCAGCCTTAGAATCGACAGGAACCTGTTGCGCCGTAGGCAGGCGCTTATTGAGATTATGATATAGCGATGAAACCAATGTTTCCAAACGAGCTACACTAACATCACTTTGGGGTTCCAAAGTGTTTAAGCCATTTTCGCGAAACGCTTCAATAACGTTCCAAATATCAACTAAATGCAAATTTGTGGATTTCTGTATGTAACGCAATTTCGAAGCTGTGCGATACGAAGCAAAACGTATTGAGTCGAATGTTTGCAAGCGTAAGTCTTGCAATAGAGCAACACGAGGTTCAAGTTCCATCATTATGATAACGAAACAATAGTCTAAAATATACAAAATGTTTAATTTTATTAATAAATATATAGTACGTACAGATACATGTAGTTAGCGTACATACAAAAAATTATTAGCCGAAATTATCCAATTAAAGATTTGTTTAAAATAAAATTTGTCTTTAAACAAATATTTAATTGAATCAGTTAAACATTTTGATTGTTTTAATTAATCGTGGACAATTTTTTGCATGACTTTAAACTGAATTCTTTCCTAACCTACAGTGGTGGCCACGAATTTAACACAATTCAAGTTTTTTCTAATTTTATTGTTGTTGCCTTTATTTTTAAAGATAAAAGTAGTGGCTAAATTCGCCGCGAAACGCAAGGAGATGGTTCAAAAAATTGTACAGAATTTTAAGGTAATGTTTGTTTTTTCATTTTGTCACTTGTTTTAAGTGGGCGTGGCTTTTAACGGAAAATTAGCGATATCAACCTTTTATCAAATTACATAGTAAAATTTAGGCAGTACTGATCGGTTCTGTACAAACTGTATATTTTTGGAAATCTTATAAAATGTTCTTAAGTCTTGCATTATTTGTATCTACAAATAGTCGCTAGACTTTAAATTGCAACACTTTAAACATGACCAAATTTTTCTTTGTTTTTAGCGATTTTTAATAACCCGACTAAAAAAGATGTTATATAATCATATATCACCATATATAAACCCATATATACGTCCATATCTAATTTGATCCGAATATTGGAATATATAATTATATCAAGCGAGATAAGCATGTTATCTCACCTGATACAATTTGATCCGAAAAATGGGTCTATCTAACTGCATCAAATTATATATAAATACATATAATTTTATGAAGATTTTCGAAGAAAATTTTAGTAAATATTATCACTTATTTCATTCATATTAAATACTAATGCTAGATGTTTAGAACAATTTTTGCTAATAAACTTGGAAATAGCTGACAAAATAAAACATTACAAAAATTTGTCGCAACAACTTTTTCTAGGTTAGAGTTTTGGTCTTTCTTATAAAATGTGTCTTTCTTATAAAATAAAAAATTAACTAATTAGAAATTTATTAATTCAGTTCGAGGCCAATTTCCTTATTATGAATTAATATAATAAGTACTTTTTTTCAAAAACTGCTATTTTTCTTCATCAGGATACTCTCCTGACAAATACTTCACAGAGTTTTTGCTTTCAAAAAACCTCTACACTTTCAGGAATGAAAAGACGATCAGATTACGCCACCACTTTCTAAAGAAAACTGTTGAAGGGGACCTGGAAATCCCCGAAACGATCGTCTTTTCCTTCCTGAAAGTGTAGAGGTTTTTTGAAAGCAAAAGTCATTTGTCAGGATAGTATCCTGATGAAGAAAAAAAAAACAGTTTTTGAAAAAAGTACTTATTATGTTAATTCATAATAAGGAAATAGGCCTCGAACTGAATTAATAAATTTTTAATTAATGAATTAGAAAGGTCGAAAAAAACAATTTTTATTTTTTAAAATAAAAATTAAAAACCAACATGATAAAAAATTAACTTTCACAATTAATTTTACGGAAAAATAAATGAACTTAAACCATATTTATTTCAACATATGTTTGTCTAATTTTTAAATTTAAAAGTAAAAATAATTATTTCAACCTTTAATTCCACAATGAAAAAAAATGTTTCCCTTATTTATTTCTTTAAAATTATTTTTAGTTTAATAAAGAGTACGCCAACTATTTGAAAAATATATGTTAAATTCAATTATAAACATTTATTTATATATCAAAGTGCAAACTTCAAAACCAGATCCACAATTTCGGAGTTTTTTTTAATTTTAATAGTGCAATTAAACTTTATAAAATTTTGTATAATTAGATATCATGTCAGATAAATTAATACATAAAATTAATACAATTTTATATTAACTTTGTTATATTTTTTGATATAAGATTGTTTAGAGAAGCTTATACGCCATTATATATAATTATGTATAAACTATATTTGCAGATCTCTTAATATATAGCTGGAGACCAAATCGCATATGATTATATGTAACGTCATATCAAACATATTTTTTATAAAACCAAAGTGTTAATATAAATGTATATGGTCATATAAAGCCACACATATAAACATTTATAATTATATCAAATCATATAAGATTATATAAAAACTTTTTTAGTCGGGAAAGTAAAGAAACGTTAGATCCAAAATGTGTAAACGTTGAGTTTTCAATGTTAACAATTATCCACGTTGAAAGTCAACGTGCATACGAAAAGTTGTATTAAACAGGTTTTTATTCACTAGTAGTTTTTATGAGTTAAAGGAAAAGAATGGAATTATTTTTAGGGATTATTGTGGATTTTATTAAGGCGCTCATGATAGTATAAACATCTTTTCTAAATTTCTTTTAGCTCAAAAATTATAACAAATTTTCAATTTTATACAAATATCTTAAAATCTCAAAATTACGATTTTGAACATAAGCAATTGTGCGAGAATGATGCATATAAAACTCGATAAAAACAGACACTCCCCATTGGCGGACCCTCTTTTTAATGAACGCAGGCACTAAATTTAAATAAAATTTTTTCCATATTAAAAAAAACTGTTAATGCTTTGTTCCCTCTCAATATCGGACATCCTCCTATTATAACTGTCAAATTTCATGCGACTGTTGATGTCCTTTATTATAAGGTTGTACTATAGATATAAATTTATGTATGAAGTTCAAATTAGGCGCTACATATATTCCTTTTTTATTTATGCCATTAAATACAATTCCATATGAGTTCCTTTCACACATATGGACAAATGTATTCTATCAAATACCTGTAGCAAATGGTAGAACTAGTTCTAAAAAGTACTAGTTTTTTGACTAGAAACTACAAAACTAGTTCTCAAAATAACCATTTTGAACCAGTTGTGTACTAGTTAAATACGATCTATGTAGGGATTGTAAAAGAAATTAAAATACGAGATTGAAATTCTCATTTCGTTTATATTTGTATTTAGAGTTTGCAAATAAACACCCAAATTTTTTTAATGTAAATTGCTTTTAGGTGCAAATCAACTGGTACAGTACTGGTACAGAAGAGTCACTCCGGAACTAGTTTGGTAAATTTCGCATAAGTACCAGTACAGCTCCCTGTTTTTATTCTTAAAACAATTTTGAACCATTTGTGTACCTATTAGTTTCATTGAAACAATGCGAGACTATTTCGAAAGATTAAATTTAAATAGGAGTTTTGAAATTCTAGTTTTGTTTACATTTGTTGTTAGTAATATAGTCTGAAGTTCCGAATAAACACTAAAATTTTTTATTGTGATTAGAAATCATAAACACAAAATATTTTAGATTACGTTTGTTAAATGGACCTAATTATTTTAGTAAGAAACTATCGGTCTAATATACATTTCATCAAAGAAAAAGTGTTTGTTTTTCATCTACGTATATATGTAATTTTGATCTTTACCAACTGGTACAGTACTATTTCCAAAAAGTCACTTCGGAACTGGTTCCGCGAGTGTCACATTAGTACCAGTTTTGCTCCCTATTTTTCGTTCTTAAATTGTAATTTTCAAACTAGTTCTACAACTAGTACCAAAGTGGGAGTTTGGCGACAATTGTCCCCATCCCTATGACATCTCCATGTTAAATTCTAAAGTTGTTTGTATGGAGAGGCGGTAGAACTCGTACTAGTTGAAAATACTAGAAATACTAGAAAAAAAAAATATATTACTATTAAAAATTCCCAAAATTCTAATTTTCGAAAAAATAAACTTTTTATTTCACTTATGCATTTAATATAGTCAAAAATATAAAAAACTGGGGGTGTAATGACAAATCTATTTTTAAGGGACACTCTAGTGTCCATACATAAACCATATATGAACATTAAAGTGGTCCAAAAAAACATGAAAGTTGGAATTCGCGATCTCCACAATGTTGCCCCTATTCCTTAATGTCTAAAAACTCCCTGTGCCAAGTTTCAGCTAAATCCGCTGTTATTTAGAGGTAGCACAAAAAGTTGTCTTTTAAGAATTAGTAATTTATCTCTAGAGTAATTTATACAAAAAGTAGGGTTGACTTTAAATTTAATTATTTCTTAACCTGTACGCTATTATTAAAAAATTTTTTTTTAATCTGGTCTTAATTAATGTGGATATAAGGAATTGGAAATCAAAACTTAAAAAAATTAAGTAACTTTTAAGTAATTCGCGGTTTTTTTTAAATTTATACAAAAAAATACATATTTTAGTTAAATTTTCGAAATTTTCCGAAAAGATGTAATTAAAAATTCAACTTGTTTTTGCCTTGTATGCCCAAATTTCTCAAATCTGATCTATATTTTAATGAAGATTATGAATCAGCAATCGAAACTTAAAAAAAATTTTTGGTTTATGAATTATTCGCGGTTTTTGGAAATTCAAAAAAACTCAAGTTTTTTGAGATATTTTCCTAATTACCTGTAAACGGTGTTATCGAAAAATGCAATTTGTTATACTTTTGCAATTTACTTACCAAGGACCTTCATTATATATAACACTGATTTTAATTTTAAAAAGGCTAACAGATATCCTTGCAAATTAAGTTAAAATTTGACATTTTTTAATATTTCGCTATTATTTAGATTGCTATAATTTTATTGCTACCAAAAACCCTATCCCACATAATAGGACATTTAGCAGATATATATTAATGCAAAAACGAAATTTTCATATTGGTAAATATAAGAAAACATCCTGAACGAAGTTGATCCTTTTTTGTATGAAATTTTAAAATTTCGCGAAATCCGCGACTCCGATTTCAATTTTGATTTCATATTCGTAATGTACACCTAAAAATATATTAGATTTGATACGTCGCGATCATAATAATTATATTTAATTTTTCTCATTTTTTCCATTATTTTTAATTAATTAAAAATAATAGAACAAGTACAACCTCGAAACTTCAATTGCGATGTGCTACCTCTAAACAAAACTTTTTTGGTGATTTTTTTGATCAGACTACATTTTTTTTCAAAGTGGCATATTTGTAGGGTTGTGGAGCGTGAAAATTCCAATTTTTTTTTTTTTTGGACAACTCTAATGAACATGTTTGAGCGTATATGAACATTTTTCACCGGGTATACTTTTTTATGGGATTTAAATTAATATATATGTAATATGACGTAAGATTGAATTTTAATTGTTACGTTTCCTTATTTTTTAAATTTTTATTTTTGAAAAAAAAATTTTTGAAATAAAATTTAAGTTTTTGAACTTAAGTGCATTTTTTAGTTGTCCAGTTATTTTTTTTAAATCCAGGTGAAATTTTTCCGTTGTCCAGTTATTTGACTTTTGATATCTGGCAACCATATGTACATTAGACCGTACCACCTTACAGGCAAATCTTCAGTATTTACTAGGGTATTCAAATTACTCGGGTTGGTCTTTGTTCGAGTGACCGAATAACTCGATTTTAATGTTTTTTTTCGTAAAAATTAAAAAATCTAAACTATTTTTTTTAACTTCTGCTTATAGATTTATTTTAATTTTTAATTTGTTGTGTTTTGTTACTACACTCAAATTAATAAGTCTGTTGGCTGAACAGAAAAATTTGTTACTTTAACAAAATTTATTCCTGTTTTTTGGCTTAAAATAAAATTTGTTGATTTTAATGAATTCTTTTGTTAAATTTAACAAATCTAAATTTAAGTAAGAAACTAGTAAAACTGTTTTATTTGTAATTATACTGAGTCGTAAAATTTGTTCAAATTAAGGTCTCGGGACCCTCCCCGGGACTAGTTCATACCATCCTAAGTCATTCAAGGGCACTCCAGAGGAGCAAACATTTTATGCTCTATCTCGCTTAGTTTTCGAGATATGTGCCATTTTATGAAGTAGAAAATTATGAAGAAAAAACTAGCATATTCAATTCCTTTAATGCAATTAATGTATATTCCGATAAAATAAAATTTAGAAAAAACTAATATGCAAGTGCTTGTGCAAATTTAAATGTTACTGACACTTTAGAAAATATTGTTTTCTATTATTGTTTCTACATGAATGGATGTCACTACATTGCTAGATCTGTCAAAACAACAGAGTAGTACATGTTCTGTTGTTGTTTTTGTTTTTTCTTTGATATTTTTAATGTTTAATAACGCTCCTAGACGAGAACAAGAAATTCTCATTGAGTTTGTAATTTAACTTAAAAAATATTTACAGAAATTCTAAAAACGTCGTCCCCTGAGAATTTCCTTAGGCAAGGATGAAATAGGGACATGCCTACAACGGATTATTTTTCACAATTTGTTAAATACGTTTGGGATTTTAGCATATTTAATTCCTTTAATGCAATTAATGTATATCCTGATAAAATAAAATAATACAGAAAACTTTTATTAGAAATTCCCGAGGGTCCAAGGCCCCACCATGGTCCATTTATGGATAGAGGTAACCCCTTTCGCTGGGGAATTATTTGATTAGGGGTAGTCGAAATTTTCGGCAATTTTGCCGAAAAGAAAGAAATAGCGCCATCTTTAAAACTTCGGATACACTGGTGGCGCCATCTACCGGGTGATAACAAAAACATGAACATGTTATATTTTAACAATAAATTTTGTAAAAAAATAGTTACAAATACTTTTGAAAATTAACACTCAAAACTAGTTAAAGTACTAAGGATTTTTTTTTTGCCACCAGAAAAACAACAAAATACACAGCCGTAGGTCAAAAATTATCCAAAACCGTATTAAATTACACAAAAAATAAATATTTTTTTATAAGTTTAATATAATTGTTATTTTTATAAAAAAAAAAAATATATATATATGTCCTGTGGACTCTCCTGCACACAACTTATGTTGCAGTATCGAAATAATTTGGAAATAATGTAACAAGGCCCCACGGGAGCTGTCATTCAGCTCCAAAGAAATACACGTAAAATTTTTAAAGCTTTTTCGATTTATCAACAGATTTTTAACAAAAAATTACATTTGGTAGAAACCCAGTCAGAAATCGCCAGTTGACAAAAAATCAAGCACTGGCATACCACTGGGTAAGCACGGTGGCAGAATACTCATTTGGGACGCTTTGCCAGCGCTTGCAAAAAGCGTTTTTCCAGCATTTGTTTTACAAAAATTTCGGTGGTTTATAAAAAAAACACTGGCAAAGAATGCTGTAAGAGTGATATGCCAAGGTTTGCAACCAGTGGTTATCCAGTGCAATGCTACCAGGGGTACAAAAATCAATTCACTGGTAGACCAATGATATTATAAAAATGCTGACTATTCGTTAAAAAAGGTTTGTAGTCAGAAGGTTCCGAGTTCTAAACCGGTTGCAATCAAACATTTTTTTTTGGATTTTTTTTTTAATTTAAAAATTTTTTTGTTCTATCAAATAAATTTTTTTTGTTTGTGGGAAAGCTCCTTCAAGACCAACTTCCTTTTCGCGTAACTAACGCTGGCATATTAGTTACAAAATATTGTTTGCCAGTACTAGCATTTCAGCACAGCCAGTAATTGTCCAGCTGTTATCACTTATTTATGTGTTTAGCTACCAAGTATTATATGTGTCGTTAGCTCAGTGGGTAGAGCAATCGTCTGCCAATCTGACGGCCTGGGTTAAAATCACGGCAGGACCAAAAAAATACATATGAACTTTTTTTAAATTTTATTTTGAAAAATATATTTCCAGGCCACCTATTTTTTGGTTTTGCCAACGTTCAAAACTTTGGTTCCTCCAGTGTTTTTCCGGCGCTTTTTAAACAGCCGGTTCTTTTGTAGATAAACATTTTTGACCGGGTAACTTTTATTTTGGAAAAACTATTTTTACACCACCTACCTGTGTAAAAAAATCAGATCTGACAGGATCTCTGTAGATCTGATTGTTCCAGATCTAAACAGATCTGACGAACCTTATGTAAACAGATCCAATTTGATTTTGACTTCAAACTAAAATTAAAGAACTTATACCTATAAACTGATCTTCTTACCGAGTTATTCTTCAGATGTGGTCAGATCTGCTCACATCTGGTCGTGAAAATCACTCACTTTTCCAGATCACTTTAGATATCTGATATCCGTCACCAGATCTAATCAGATCTGGCCATAAAGTGCACCAAATTAAACGTCTCTTTCGCTTTTCTGAATAGTTGTGTTTTTGTGATAGGTCAAATTGAATATAGCACAAAGATACCCAGCAAAACCTTTCATTACCATGTAATGAGTTTTAGGTATTGAAATCTTAAGTGTTCACTAGTTACCTTTTAATTACTAAACTACTTATTTTAACATGGTGGTGTCATTGGAGGAAAGTCATTACACTGATGTTACCTGTAAGTAGTTTATCAACTGTTCTATAAATAGATGTTGAATATAAATTTAAAAAAATATAAAAATTTAAAAACCAATAGGAGCTGACACGTATTGATCAGCGTACCCCACGATTGTCAGGCAAACACTCTAACCATTAGACCACGACATCGCTATAATGTTTAATGCTTTAACTTATGTACACATTTATTGTGGCAACTGTTATACATGTCTATTTTTCACAAAACTTGTTGTTATTAAATACTGCTTAATGAACATCAACATTTCTGTAAATAGATGTTTAATATAAATTACAAAAAAAAAACAAAAAAACAAAACAATGGAAGCAGACACGAATTGATCAGCGAATCTTATGTCTGTCAGGCAAAAACGCTAATCCCTAGGCTACGCCATAGTTATTGTTTTTAATGATTTATAACATATATTATTTGTTTCAGCTATTGTGAATTAGTAATGTGTGGGGTATAATTATGGGTAACTCATTACATTCAGTTTAAAAGTAATTCAAAGGGTAAGGAGATATGAGATCTAAGTAATGCATGAATAATGACTAGTCATTACCAAGTTTTTGCTGGGTAGGAATAAATAAACATGAAATATGAGAAACTGGGCCAAATAGTTTCGCATATTATTAGATTCACTTGACGTCTGTATGAAACTGAATATAAAGTGAAAGGTTCGTTATTCTTATAACATTACGAGTATAAAAAGGATTTTTTGTAGTGTCCTAATTTCTTTTTATTCATACACTCATAAAAAAAAAGTTAGTACAAAAGTGTGTTAAACGCGTTCTAATTCAGTTGAACTAATTTTTCCTGTTGTTTTCGTTTAAATCCGTTGTTTAGCTAGAGTTGTTAGTTTTCCAATTTCACCACAAAAACATATTTGTGCTGTACTTGAACTAATTTTTCCTCCTGATATTAAGCTATTTTTTTATAAACGATTTTGACAATATATCAGCTAATATAGATAAATTTGTTGGCAACTTTTTTAATATTTGTGGTTTCAAAAGAAAACGATAGGGGCGCTAGTGTATAGTGATTGATGGCGCTTGATAGTGAGGTGTGTATCAGGGTTCCAAGCCGACCCAAAATTTTCGGCGGCGGCGGCGCAACCAAAACAACTACGGATTGACGGCTCGAATTGTTTTCTATTCACTGTTAATAACAGAGCTTTGAAAAATTAATTATTTTCTGATTGAATCCGCTTAAGACCAGTTAACTTATCTCAAAATAAACTGAGTTTAGTGCTTAACCATAGTTACCAGTTAGTTAGCCATACAAAATATATGAAAAAGCAATTGTCGTTGTCGACCCAGTTCTGATTAATCTCTAAAATAAGAAAAATAAATTTTAAAAAATTGCGGCGGGAAAAAAATTCGGCGACTCTTGTTTTGGTCGGCTGCCCTTTTGAGCCGAAGAGAGTCGTTTGAAACGGCGGCGGCTAATAAAGCATAAAAGTAGTCGGCGGCGGCGCGCCGCCGATTTTGCGATTCGGCTTGGTACTCTGGTGTGTAGAAAATTTCTAGTAAGTGTAGCAGTGTTGCCAGAAACATTCGTGCCTAATATGCTAAATCACCGAAAAAATTATGCTAAATTCTGCTAAATCGTGAAAAAAGAAAAATATGCTAAAAAATATGCCAAACAAAAAATTACAAAAATGGTAAAATATTAATTCTGCTAAAAATCTGCTAAATAACCACATATAGAAATATGCTAAAAATCGGCTGCGTAAAAAATATTGCAATTTTTACTCTACTAGCCGCGTTAAGTTTTCGTATTAGATAAACATTTTTGACAGTTTTTTTTAACGTATACTCGTTTAATCCTTTAAAAAGGTAGTGTAATCATTGTTGGAAAAAATAATAACTGAATTTTGCGTGGACAAAATATGCTAAAAATCTGCTTTTGTTAAGCGAAATATGCTAAAAAGCATTTAGCATATTTTTCTAAAAAAAATATGCAATTATCGAACTCAATCTGCTAAATCTAGCAGAAAATATGCTAAAATGGCAACACTGAAGTGTAGTTTAATGTGTGTGATGAGTCATCACTAGGGTTTGGGATTTCCCGGACTTTTTTATTTCCCGGGAAACGGGAATGAAAAAATTTGATATATTTTTGAACAAAATTGTTAATGAAAACCACCTATATAAGTAATTTTTGTTAAAAAAAAAAACACTATTTCAGTACAAATGCAGTCTGTGTAGTGAGAATTCAAAGTAAAAAATATCAGAATGTTAAACATTTGATTTCACATAAATTACTCACAGCACTGCCAAATGTATTGCATGATTCCAGCAGAAAGCACCTACTATTGGACTGTCGGAAACAAACCGTTTCATCACACTTGGCCCATTAGATATGGTGACCACAATGTTATTTTCCAAAGACAAATAAAACTATTCTAGTCTTATTTCTACAATTCTTCTTATTTCACCAGCATTACATCTTCCTGATATATAAACCAACCCCAGGTTATAAAATGAATTATTTCCGTTTATACATATGTTCAAATATCTCTTTTGTGATATTCTTGTCCATTCATCTAATATTATAGTAAATCTCCTATTGTTAGAAATATTGCTCGATATTTCTTTTATCATGATATCTTTTACATGATTGTAGTAATTAAATATAATGTTTTTTACATCGGTTTAATTTTTTTGCAATGCAAGGTTTTTATTATAAAAACTTTCTCGAATAAACGAAGATCTAGTTATGGTGCGGATTGACTGCGGCCAGGAAATTCAGGAAATGTTTGCCCTACCATAAAATCTTTAATGCCTATTCAGCTTACACTTTTTTCTTCGGGTACTTTGCTAATTTTAGCTGAAACGTTATTCTTGTTGTTGTTTTCTTCAAGAGAAGTTGCATGACCATCAATTTTTTTTTTTTTGTGAACCAAATTTAGATGTCGGATAATCAAATTTAGATACCACCGTTAACCATTAGTGAAGGAGTATTTTAAATTTAAATTCGATGTTATTTTTAATCAAACGGTTTTGTTCATTTTGTGTATGAAAACCTTACAAAAATATTTATATTTTCAAATATTTTGATTGGTTGAAAATAAATTAACCAATCAGAATGCTCCAAAAATAAACCAAGTCAAGGTATACTACCACCCAATATTTTAACTAAAGTCGACTTTACCTAAATTATACATTTGAAAAATTTAGATAGTAAGGGCGATTTTTTGTAAGAAACAAAGCTTTTTTTTTCATATTTCTTTTAAACATTTTACCAAGTTCTTAGGTTTTACTACTTAAATTTTGAATAAGGTATGCGAAAAATCTTTATTAGTTGAAATGCTCCTAATTACTTGGCAAAGATTTTATTTGTGTGTCAAATAAATGTATTACCTTTTAAAAGATTTTAACAATGACATTTTCGTTTTGGTATTTAAAATGTTTTTTATGATTAAAATGAAAAAATCCTATTCCATGGCGTGTTAAGAAAGTTCTAGTAAATGATATAATATGACAAGAGCATGTTTTCTTTTGTTTCTGTTAGTCAGCAAAGGAACGCAAAAGAAAACGGAGGTATACTGGACTTTAACATTTCGTAGTTAAAATTGTTAAAAAAAAAATAATAGAGGTTTGTTTTATAATATAAACTATATTTATTTACGGGAATACTATTAAATATGTTATTGTTTTTCTTTTATTTCAGCCCTTTAACGTTTTGATCTAAATTCAACCTACTTTCAATTAATAACAAAAAGTGATTGTAATTTTAGCAGCATGTTTTGCAGATTTCAACTGACCCACTTTCATTTCTATTAAACGAAAATTCTTCTAAATTTTTTACCTGTTTATAACCAACTAACATTTAGCAAAAAACATGTGCTGATTTCAGCTGAGTAATTTTCATTTCCATTAAACAACATTTCTTATAAATTATTGTATTTGAACTAACTTTTTTACCTAAAATTTAGATCACCTAAATTTAGCAGACCATGATTCTCAACATCATTGAAATTTCTGCTGGCGCAAATTCAGGTACTATTTCCTGTTTTTTTAGCACAATTTTTAACTATTTGTACGGGCTTTTTTTATGAGTGTACCCATAACCATTTTGTGTGTGTCTGTATTTGTTGAATGACTCACTGGAGCTCTAAATAATGCCGCATAAAAATATCAAAGAAAACAATCTTCTTCAAAGTATTTTCAACATAAGTACCCAGTCAGAAATTGCCAGTGATGCAAATAATCAAGCACTGGCATATCACTGTGTGACCCTGAAGTTAAAAATAATGACTGACAATACACTTAATTGGGACGCTTTGCCAGCGTGTGCAAAAACCTTTTCACCAGTAGTTTTAAAAAAATGCCAGTGGTTTCGATTGGCAAAGAATTGGCTTAGAGTAATACCCCGATCAAAAAACATATCGAGCATATGTAGTCATATCTCATTTGATATAGATCGACATTTACTCTTATCCAAGTTCATCTCAAAATTGGGGTATCCAGTAATATCCAATTAGATCCCTGAAATATATTACTTGAGATTTTTAATTTTTGCTTTTTTTTGTTGCAAGAATGCTATTAATTTATTTTTTCTAAGTCATTTATATAATTATACAATATACAGTCGTGGCAAATTTAATAGGAACGATTCAAATTTTTTCTAATTTTTTTTCGTTGCCTTTATTTTTAAAAATCAAAATAGTGGCTAAATTCGCCCCGGGAGACAAATATGTGGATTAGAATATTGTGGAGTATTTTAGCATAATGTCTGTTTTTTTATTTTGTCACTTGTTTTAAGTGGGCGTGGCTTTCAATGAAAAATTAGTGATATCGACCTGTTATCAAATTACAGAGTAAAATTTAGCGAGTACTGATCGGATCTATACGAACTGTATATTTTTGGAAATCCTACAAAATTTCCTTAACTTCTGCAATATTTTTATCTAGAAATAGTCGCCAGACATAAAATGACAGTGCCTTAAACATAAAAAAAATTTTCTTTGTTTTTAGCGATTTTATAATAATGTTAACAACACTGAAATTTTAATAGGAAATGCTTTATACTTAACATAGAAAAAAACTTGACTTATTTGTTATATCGTAGCAAGTATAGCATAAACCTATTCGCTTTAAAATTTCAGTGTTGTTAACTTTATTTTAAAATTGATAAACACAAAGAAATTTTTTTTTCATGTTTAAGACACTGTCATTTTAAGTCTGGCGACCATTTCTGGATAAAAATAATGCAGAAGTTAAGGAAATTTTGTAGAATTTCCAAAAATATACAGTTTGTATAGATCCGATCAGTACTCGCTAAATTTTACTCTGTAATTTGATAACAGGTCCATATCGCTAATTTTTCATTGAAAGCCACGCCCACTTAAAACAAGTGACAAAATAAAAAAGCAGACATTATGTTAAAATTCTGCACAATATTTTAAACCACATATTTGCCTCCCGGGGCGAATTTAGCCACTATTTTGATTTTTAAAAATAAAGGCAACGAAAAAAAAATTAGAAAAAACTTGAATCGTTCCTATTAAATTTTCCACCACTGTATATTGTATAATTATATAAATGACTTAGAAAAAATAAATTAATAGCATTCTTGCAACAAAAAAAAGCAAAAATTAAAAATCTCAAGTTTTTCACTCACAGAATTTTTTTTGTGAAGGGACAAAAAAATGTTTACTGGAAGGTCTAGGCCCCGATTTATATGGCTCAAAAGTCTAAACATTAACAGTCTGTATTTGCGAAACAAATAATAGGATAAGAACAACATACATGTTGTTAAAAAGTAATATAAATGCCTTTTAAATGAGGTATGACATGAGGTAAATTCAGCAAACCCTTCGAAAAAATTTCTCATTTTCGAGAATTTTTTAGATGCTTTTTAGATGGATTTTCAGAAAAAACTTCTTTTGTTTCAAAATACTAATATCCAACACTTTTTCACAAGTTGTTTTGTTGGTATTAACAGTAGGACTAAAAGAAATAAAAAATCCGGAAATTTAACGGAATTATTATATATTATATCTAATTATAAATTTAAAATACTGTCAGGAGAATATCCTGATGAAGAAAAATAGCAGTTTTTGGAAAAAGTACTCACTATGTTAATTCACAATAAGGAAATTGGCCTCGAACTAGAATTAATAAATTTCTAATTTATTTACAATACTATTAACCCTCTAATACCCAAGGCCGCCAAAAGGCGGTCTTCAGGTTTTAAATAGTTTTTGGCTAAATAACAATATTTTATTAAACAAGTTGTATTATATCCAAAGAAAACTTATTTACCCACTTTTTTGACTTCAAACTTTTTTTGTAAAAGGAAAGGTTTTCAAGCGACAAGCAGTAAATTTAAAATTTAGTAAATTTGAAAAAAATATTTGAAAAATCGTCAAAAATACATTTATGATCTGGCGTACATTATCGATAATAACTAAACTAGTTTAGAGTCTCTAATTGTAAAATAAGTTGAAAATTTTTCTCCAGGACTCACGGGATAACCGCAGGATACGTCTTACGAATATCTTTCTAACTCAAAAACTAGCCAACAGAAATTAAACACAGAGTATATATTTATACTAAGAGGTAGTCAGAGCTTTGAAGAATTAATTCCTTAATTCAATTTTTCAATTCTGAATTAAAAATTCGATGAATTAATTCACTAAGTACCATATATTGAATGGAATTAATTCATATTTGCTTTCGTTCGATTTATTTTGTTCCGAATTAATTCAATTGCAATAGTTCTTTTTATTAAATCAAATGAATTAATTCACTGGTGAACACGTTCAATTTTATAAATCGAACGGAAAAAAAGTGAATTAATTCCTTACTGAATTAATTCACTACTGAATTCGTTCAATTTCATTTTCGTTCAGTGAATTAAAAAAAAATAAAATTACGTTCAGTGAATTAAGAAAAAATAGAATTACGTTCAGTGAATTAAAAAAAAAATAATAAGTTCACTGAATTGAAAAAAAAAATAAAATAAGTTCACTGAATTGAAAAAAAATAAAATAAGTTCACTGAATTCAAAGCCTGTTTTCTGCCGTTCAGTAGAAGAAAACAATAATGTACAAATAAAATTTTTAAATAAGCAATTTTACAGCGTGTGCTAGTAAAAATAAGCAAATTAGAAACCGGATGCTGTTTATTAACCTACATGATTCAAAAATAAAGCCTTTTACTATTAAAAATAAAAACTTTACAGATATAGATACATTTGGAAAAAATATAACTATATAACTGGTTTGAAAAATTAATAGTTATATTTTTTTTCCAAATTTATAAAAGTAAAGTTTTTATTTTTAATAGTAAAAGGCTTTATTTTTGAATCATGTAGGTTGATAAACAGCATCCGGTTTCTAATTTGTTTATTTTTACTAGCACACGCTGCAAAATTGCTTATTTAAAAATTGTATTTGTACGTTATTGTTTTCTTCTACTGAACGGCAGAAAACAAGTTTGAATTCAGTGAACTTATTTTATTTTTTTTCAATTCAGTGAACTTATTTTATTTTTTTTTCAATTCAGTGAACTTATTATTTTTTTTTTTTAATTCACTGAACGAAAATGAAATTGAACGAATTCAGTAGTGAATTAATTCAGTAAGGAATTAATTCACTTTTTTTTCCGTTCGATTTATAAAATTGAACGCGTTCACCGGTGAATTAATTCATTTGATTTAATAAAAAGAACTATTGCAATTGAATTAAATCTTTGAATTTGTTGTTTGATGAACGCGTTCATTTGAACGAATTCAGTGAATTACTTAAGAAAAGGAATTCATTCAATTCTAGAGAAAATTGAATTCGATTGGTAGTGAATTCATTCAAAAAGGAATTAATTCTTCAAAGCTCTGGAGGTAGTAGTACGCAAAACTAATTTCGTCAAAATCTATTAATGTTTAGTGCCAAATTCGCCAAATTTCGTAAAACAAAAAAAAAATTGTCCAAATATATTTTAAAATTGCCTAAAAAAGTTTCAAAATTGTCTAAAATGTTTCAAAATTATCCAAAAATGTTTTAAAATTTTCCAAAAATGTCCAAAAATCATTCAAAGTTGTCCAAAAATGTTTTAGAATTGTCCAAGAATCTTTCAAAATTGTCCAAATATTGTTCAAAAGTGTCTAAAAATCTTTGATATTTGTCCAATTGCATTTCAAAATTGTACAAAATGTATTTTAAAATTTTCGAAATGTATTTCAAAATTATACAAATATATTTTAAAATATTACATATCCCTGCAAACATTAAAATACGAAAATGTTTCGCAATCGTATCGCCTGGAAGAAAAACTTTATTGCGGCAATAATCATATTCTTATTGCGGAAGATCCCCCTTTCGGGAGTAAATGTCCTCTCTATAGCGATACCCCCAAGCAATACGAAAGCGATACTTCTGAATGATAAATCGGCGATATCGCTAATTTATCACCTAGAAGATAAAAAGGTGATATCGCTAAATTAACTCCTCCAAACAAACTAAACGATTTATATTTTTTATCACTAAATTTAAGTCTGAAAAAGAATATCTGCATACATAATCCATTGACGAAAACATTAATTATCTTGTTGCCTCATACCCGGTTGTTTCCGCGCACTAATCCTCATTTTTCAACGAATTTGTTTCCCATATTTCTTATAATTGTTTTTTGTACAAATTTTGTATTATTTTTCAAAAATTTTGAACGAATTGTGTTTATCTTCCAGATGATAAAAAAAAGTGATATTGCCGCAATATTATCATAAAAAAATTATGACAAAAAACACAATATTGGAATTGGTTTTTCCAAATATCTTCAAAATATCTTCCAAATGATAAAAGGATGATAATTTCAAAATACTACTTGATTATTTTCTTTCAAATGAAAAATAGAAGATATAGCTTTATTATCTTCTTGGAAGATATCTTCCAAATGTTTGCAGGGATATATTTTAAAATATTTTATTTGTATTTAAGAAAATTCCATTTGTATTTTAAAATTGTCCAAATGTATTTCAAATTTATTCATTTGTATTTAATAATTTTAAATCTGTATTTCAAAATTGTCCAAATGCATTTCAAATAATTCCATTTGTATTTCAAAGTTCTCCAAATGTATTTGAGAAAATTCCAAATGTATTTAAAAAAAACTATATTTGTATTCCAAGTTTTTAGACAATTTTAAACAATATTTGGACAATTTTGAAAGATTTTTGGACAATTCTAAAACATTTATGGACAATTTTGATTGATTTTTGGATAATTTTAAAACATTTTTGGAAAATTTTAAAACATTTTTGGATAATTTTGAAACATTTTAGACAATTTTGAAATACATTTGGAATTTTCTGAAATAAAACTGAAATTGATGTAGATACGTCTTCAACCTTTGTTGTGCTATATCGCCTAAATAAAACGATAAATTAAAATTTTAGCATTTGTTCCATAGTAGATTTTCAATGCCAAATATATAGTTTAAATATTATCGCAATCAAAAAATAGAGCATTAGAGGGTTATTGTTCCTACATATTGTGTTCCTTCCTATGAAGAAAAATGTGATTTTATCTTCTTGAAAACTCTGGAAACTCGTAGAAACAATTTTGCGTTAACTTTTATACATGGTATTATTTGTGGCGCAGTTGATTCCTCTTAATTATTAAACTCAATTAAAATCTATGTTACTCCTGGATCCCTAAGGATTATACATAATTTCTTCTTTATTGATATTCATAAAACTAATTATGCACTGATTATTTAATGATTATTGTAATCAATTAGATATAACTGTTCCTCATTCTCAATTTAAAGTTTTATTAAATAAGTTATTTTAAGTTATTTACTATTGTTCTAGTTGCTAGTCTGTAAGGATAATTATTGTATCCATAGACCAAATAAATAAATAAATAAATAAATAAATAAATAAATTGAAAATGGAATTTACAGATGCTGTTGACACAAAATGGTTTAATCTTTTAAAGATCTCCTGAATAACAAAATAACATGATGTCATATGTAATGGTATCTTAATATAATTGGAGATATACTATGATCCGAAAAATGGTGAATAAAATTATATCGGATAAGATCTAAATACATTGAATCATATACAATATTATCCGGATTTTGACCTGGTATAATCATATCTAATTTGATGTAGAAAGCCATAATTACAGGTTCAAAACAAAAACTATTAAAAAAAGTACTAAAAAATAACACGTCCCGATTAAAAAAATTGATATGGGGCTTTATTCAGTCATATGTAATTGAACATGAGTCTTTATACAATTTCATCCGAGAAATGGGCCCATATAATTTCATAAGTTTGCATCAATTCAGTTATAATTTGATAATATCAGATATAAATGTATCCGAATAATGGCGCGATATAATTTGATCAGATTTTATAAAGTGGTATAACATTATACACTCTAAAAACTGTCTTTAAATTTACTATATTAAAGAGAGTAATATTTTACTTAAAATAACACAGAATGCATACATTTACGCACAAAACGTTTTTAATTTTTTTTAAACACTTTTGTTTGTTGGTAAACATTTTTAAAAAATTATAATCATTATTGTTTTTAAGGCAACACATTATAGGCGTGTTCGTTTACTTACTACAAGTTACTACTTTTACTACAGCTGGAAAAATTCAATACAAAAAGTAAACAAAACTTTCCAATTGTAGTAAATGTAGTAAGAATTTCGAGTAAACGAACACACTGTATGTGTGTAAAATTATTTTATTGTGTCTAAATTTTATTTTTAGGCATTAAATGCATAATCATGCGTGTTATAAACTGTAGTTCAATAATTGTCAAAAAATAATTAGAGAAAATTACAAAATATCTCAAAAGGAAACTAAACAGATCCTCTAATAAAAATAATTCTAAATTAAAAAAAATGTGAAAGTGACGCATTCCTATGACAGCATTAAGAAATGTAGTCCAAAAAGCAGTTAACATTTCTTTCATTTCTTGAATATGACAAAGATGGAATTATAATATCCTCTTCAACAATTCCGTTGTTAGCAATAATGCGAAATCGGAATAACTTTTTAAATAGAGCTCCGAATAGGCAAAATGATATTGATCCAAACATACCTTTTAAGTTTAAAAGGAGGTTAAATATTTTCGAAAGAAGATGTGCTAATTGGCGTTGGAACACAAAAAAATGAACTTTTAAAATATAGTACCGTTAAAAGCCAAGAAACCAACGCTGTTATTAAAAGATACATATATGGAAAATTGTTTCGAAATGATGATGCAGAATTCCTGAATGACCACTTTCAAAAACTTATGAGTTTGGACCCGTCTAATTTTTACGACAATTTCAAAGCGTCTGTAGAAAATATAATATGTTTCTTTAAAAAAGAACATTTTAGAAATAATTGAAACAACCTTCTGAGTTGGCCGTACTAGAGCCATTCTTTTATATTTTGGCGAAGATTCGAATTATTTGTTTAAAAAACTTGGGGTAAGATGTTAATATAATTGTTTTTGTATTAGAATTAAATTCTTGTTTTCATAATTTCCAAAACCTATATGAGATAGGGTTTGTAGCAGAGATGGGAGTAATTAATTACTTTGTAATGACCATTGCGCGTTTTCATCCATAAAATGAAGATTTAAAAAAAATATTCATTACTTTTGTTTTCATTACATGTAATGAAACGCTTTTATAATTTTCTTTACATTTTAATAATGGTAGTAAAAACAAAAATTCAACTCCATTTTTAATACACTAGGTAGACAAATGAAATTACCATTAGTTTTCATAATGATGTAAAGAATGTTTTTTTTTTCTACACTCAAAAATCCTTTATGGAAAGTTTTTTCGCGATTTTTTTTTTCATCTAGCCACCAAATTCTGTTATATGTCTCTAGATTACAAATTAAAAAAAACCGTACTTAACAAATTGCAAAATAATGGCGGAACGCAAAAAAAAGGCTTTATGGTGCAAGAATTGAATTAAAAAACTTAATCAGCGATTTACATTTTGCAAACAAATGTTTATAGTGATATAACAACTTCCCTTTTTGCAAATTTTTTCCCCTGATTTTTTTCGCGATTGTTTTTGCAACTAGCCACCAAACTTTGTCGTATGAATTGGGTATTATAATATTATGCGAAAAAATACTTTGCGGTACAAAAATTTAATTAAAAAACATTTACAGCGATTAACATTCTGTACACAAATATATTGATGTAAGAATTTCATTTTTGTAAATTTTTTTCGCGATATATTTTTTTTTGCCGCTAGGCACTAAACTTTGTTGTATGAAATGGGTATTATACCAAACATTGGTACAAGATATGAATAATCTAGACCTCTAAACCCCATGTTTTTAAAATAAAAACTTCCACAAAAACGGCAAGAAATGGAAAACAAATGTGTGTTTCAATACTGTGGGTATTAGGTAAAAGTAATGAAAATTAAAAAAAGGTTCATTTTCATCTACAAAACAAATGAAGATTAAAAAAAAATTTCATTATCATTTTTTAACGCAATGGTAATGAAAAGAAAAATAACATTAACATTGCGTTAAAAAATGGTAATTATAAAAAAACTCCATTACCATTACATCAAGTAATGGTAATGAAAATGTAATGGTAATGATTTTAGCCCATCTCTGGTTTATATCACTGGTCTGGTTGCATATACGTGATGTAACTATTTATTATTTGTGTAATTGCAGTTTGGATTAACACTAGATAAAGTACACCCAGAAAATAGATTCTGTGATGACAACCCCATTTGTTGCCAATCGAATGGTTCAGTTGTATCAAATGAATTTTTCGGTTGCGGCTACCGAATTATTCTTGATTCAACTGAAATTCCGTTTCCACAGTCAAATTAGTCCTGTCTTAATTGGTTTTCTGTTGCCACAACTGAAAAATTCGGCTACCATAACCGAACAATTGCGGTTATCAGAACTGGATCTGTTTTTTGGGTGTAAAAGGCCACATTCAAACAAACACTCCATTTATTCCAATTGTTCGTAAGTATTCAATATACAACAATTCATTTTTAGATTTGAAATTTAATTTGACTTCTCTGTTTCTAGAACTTGAAGAAAGACATAAAGCTTATACTTTTAAAGAAAAAGAAATGGTAGCAGATGAAGTGGTCGATATGATAAAACTAGTGCAGCAAGTTATACATTATTACTACGTTTTTAATATTATATATCCACACGAAATGTCATAATCTATGGAATTAATTCCTAGGTATTCTTTTAAATATTACCCTCCACATTTTCGTGGAAAAAAAATATAAATAACGTCCAAAAAATCAATTCAAACTTTCAGTGAACAACTAATTTCTTTGTTTTTCTTTTATATTTTTTCATTGTATACATGTATATCTACAAGGGATGCCAATCGGGATTGATATTTGAAAATCCCGGGATTCGGGATTTTGTATGAAATCCCGGGATCCCGATCTCGGGATCCCGGGATTTTCGGAACTACGGGATCCCGGGATTTTACGGGATTTCGGGATTTAAATTTTCCTTTTTTGTAAAAATTTTTATGTTATGTAACTAATTTTTTTATAGAATAAAGCGTTTTATAATTATTTAATAGTTGTTAATTAATATTGTGGTACATTTTATGAATATTGAAACATCTCAGTCAGAAATTGACAGTGGTACAAAAAATCAAGTACTTGCATACCACTGGGTAACCGCGATGTTAAAAATAAATAACTGGCAGAACACTCATTTGGGACGCTTTGCCAGCGTTTGCAAAAATCGTTTTGCCAGTATTTGTTTTACAAAACATCACGGCAGGGCAAAAAAAAGATACATATGAACTTTTTTTAAATTTTATTTTGGAAAATATAATTCCAAACCACCTATTTATTGGTTTTGGCAGCGTTTTGCCAAAGTTAAAAATTTTGTTTCTCCAGTACTTTTCCGGCGCTCTTTGAACTGCCGGTCCTTTTGTCTATTGGCGGGATCATATTGGAAATGGGAAAGCAATTTTTGTCAGTACTTGTACCGCCTGTTAAAATACATTGCCATCGCTTTCCCGTTTGTATTTTTCTGGCTGGGATAATATATGAAGGCCTGTCATTAAGTACACTTGCGCCCAGTATTTTGTAAGCAGATTTTAAAACAGATTCGTTTCGATAACCTTGCCCACTAAATCGTGTAATTACAGCAACAAAGTTATTTGGTTATCGTTATCAAATGTTTTCATGGAAGAATTCAAACTTACAGTCCCAGCCAAAACTTACAGTCCCAGTTCCAGAAATCGAATTTCGCTTGGAAGAATAAATCGGTAAAATAACAAACAAACTTGATTTTTCGCATGTATTACGCAAAAACTTAATATTGTTTACCAAAATTTAAAATTTTTCTGCAAAGTCTTTGCATAGTTTACTCAAATAATCTACTTAATTTATAATTTTACCAATATCTTGGAATCAATTTCTTGTCAATATGAGAAAATTCAAGAAAAAACGTAGGTAATCTAAAACTGCTCACTTTCTTTATTTGCGTTTATATTAATATTAAAAAATAAGAAAATCCTGGGATTTTTGAGAAATAATCACGGGATTCGGGATTTTGCCAATCCCGAAAATCCCGGGATTTCGGGATTCGGGATTTCCCGTTTGGCATCCCTAATATCTACCGTTTAATAACCCAAATATCATTATTTTTACTTTTGATTACCTATTATTTAATTTTGTTTATTTTTGTATATACATAACTTAACACAACTGTTAAATATTTCCTGTTAAGCCTAAACCACATAAACGCAGTATTGACCGCAGTGCGATGTTTTGTCGATAAAGCAGTTTTTGTATCTTCTCTATTTGTCACTACCGAGAAATTAGAAAAGTGTCTAAATAAACAAGAGCTGTTTTTAAACAAAATTCCATCAGAAATTTTTAAAAATATTAAATCGTTTTCGCGAAATTCAAGAACAAAGTTTGACAGCACTGTCCACTGGTACTTTCACTATGTGGTTTGGACTTTGCTCAATTAAATGTTTATAACACAGGACTGATATTTGTTAGTTAACAACTTAATTGTAATATCTCTATCTTAGCAACTTTTATCTTAATAAAAACGCAAAATAAAACGTTTATTGTATTAATTTTTTAAACTTAGCATATTATTTTCGATTTAGATAGATTTCAGATGTTTACTAGAAAACATTTTCGAACGCATATAAAATCATTTGCTATTCGCTTATAAACATTTAAAATGTATCCGTATTCATGTGCTTGTGCTTTTTTAGGCATAAATATTTTACATTTACACTCTAAAAATGTTTTTCTAAAATAATTTAAAAGGTATGAATACCACTTTTTGTGTCTTTAATTTTTAGACACAATGTGTCTATATATTTTAATTTTACACACTTTTAGTATTTTTAGGGATTAAAAAGTAGGCATTCAGTTACCTACCATAATGGTAGTAAATTTAAATAAATATTTATTAGAGTGTAACTGAAATGGTACAAACGTATAAAAAATCAGATATTGTTTTATCCAGTTTATTCACTATAAATTTCACTGAACTCCTAAATGTTTACAGAAATAATTACGTGAGAGTTTGTAAGACCTGAAACTTCATGAAAGCTATTAAATTTTTTTGGATTTTGACAAAAGGACATTTTACAGTAAAGCACAAACTCCTTTAGTATTGCTTTAAACTGTTTGTATAAATTTTCTAACAATTTCTTTCCATTGCAATGTAATATAAAATTATATCCAAAAGGCGACTTGCAAATGTTCTGAATGGGGTATATATAATTTTATCCAAAACGAAATCGTGTTTTTTTGAAAAATGATATCATATAGAAACATATTATTTTGGATTATGTACTAAATAGTTATATATAACGTCATATAAAATTGGATTATCTTTATCTAATTGTAAATGCAATATACAATTATGTGCTGATCGATATGTAATAAGATGCAACTAAATACGACATCATATTACAATTTTTTGAGAAAGAAAAAATTATATATGGATACATATAAGTATGTCCGCTTATATGCACTGGTGTACAAAAACATATATGGGTATATAAAATTCTACATTATTATATAAAAACGTTTTTACTCGGGACCCTTAAGTTAAGAATAGGGTTTGGGGTTCGGGAATTCCCGGGAAATCCCGGGAAAAGGTTACCGGGAATTCCCGGGAAAATAATATATTTTTCCCGGGAAAACGGGAAATTTTAAAAATATTAAGTTTTTTACATTGTTTTTGTTTGGAATAGGAGGTTTTTTAATTTTTCAAATGTATATTTTAGTTGAAGTCGACTTTAGTTAAAATATTGGGTGGCAGTATACCTTGACTTGGTTTATTTTTGGAGGATTCTGATTGGTTAATTTATTTTCAACCAATCAAAATGTTTGAAAATATAAATATTTTTATAAGGTTTTCATTCACAAAATGAACAAAACCGTATGATTAGAAATAAAGTCGACTTTAAATTTAAAATACTCCCAGCCAGCAATTTCGGAGCGCTCATAAATTAGATTTTTAAATGGCTCATAGAAATGATTATTGTTTTTTTGAAAATACTCTTTTTTTGGTAGCAAATACGAACCCTCAGAAAACAATCCAAAAAGTTGTCTCTACAATCTAAAGAGCTGTCTCAAAACGAGGGTTCATTTTTCGGACTCAAAGAAGATTTCAAAATTACTTGAATTTATGAAGAAAATTTCGATTTTATACGTTCTTTTTTCTGAGTCATTTCTGAGTACACAGGGGGCTCTTTTGGACGAACCACTTTCATAGGAATAAGTGGAAAAATGTTTATGTTTTTGGAGCTCATTTCTGAGTCATTAATGATCATCTTTATATTAAGGGCCAATAATTTTTTAAGTAACGTTTTCATTAATAAATGTGATATTTTCAAGTAAGTTTACTTTATTTTAATACACCTGCTTTCAAACTAATATATTCTTTTATTTTAAAGAATAAAATGTCCGGAGTATGGAAATACTTCCCAAAAAAGGAAAATGCAGCGCAGTGCAATATTTGCTCTAAAAGACTAATGGTTAACGGAGGTATCTAAATTTGGTTATCCGACATCTAAATTTGGTTCACAAAAAAAAACTGGTGGTCATGCAACTTTTCTTGAAGAAAACAACAACAAGAATAACGTTCCAGCTAAAATTAGCAAAGTACCCGAAAAAAAGTGTAAGCTGAATAGGCATTGAACGTTTTATGGTAGGGCAAACATTTCCTGAAATGGTATCCAAATTAGCCGCAGTCGACGGAATGTCAATCCGCATCATAACTAGATCTTCGTTTATTCGAGAAAGTTTTTATAATAAAAACCTGTCATTGCCAAAAAATTTTACAATCATGTAAAAGATATCATGATAAAAGAAATATCGAGCAATATTTCTAACAATAGGAGATTTAGGGGGTTATTTTGTAATACGCAACGCCTTGCGTTGCGTTGTTTTACATACAAATTGTTTTTGTAACAATAACAATTTACACATAAAAAAATATCCCACTTACTCTAATCTTAGATGAATGGACAAGAATATCACAAAAGAGATATTTGAACATATGTATAAACGGAAATAATTCATTTTATAACCTGGGGTTGGTTTATATGTATATCAGAAAGATTTAATGCTGCTGAAATAAGAAGAATTGTAGAAATAAGCCTAGAAGAGTTTTATTTGTCTTTGGAAAATAACATTGGGGCCACCATATCTAATGGGCCAAATGGGATGAAACGGTTTGTTTCCGACAGTCCAGTAGTGGGTGTTTTCTGCTGGAATCATGCAATTCATTTGGCAGTGCTTAGAGTAATTTATGTGAAATCAAATGTTCAACATTCTGATATTTTTCTTTGAATTCTCACTACACTGAAGTTGTACTGAAATAGTGTTTTTTTTTAACAAAAATTACTTATATAGGTGGTTGTCATTAACAATTTTGTTCAAAAATATTTCCCGGGAATTTTTTTTGTTACCGTTTCCCGGGAAATGAAAAAGTCCGGGAAATCCCAAACCCTAGTCGCCATATAAAAAGTTATGAAAAATGGAGTTTTTCCAAATATCTTTTTTGGTTGCTATACAAACTTGCCATGTCTTTCTACATCAACTAATAGCTGTATTTTCGTTCATACCTATCAACGTTAAGTATTTATAGCAAATATATCTTAAACTGATTGGAGTATCAAATTTTTTTAAATAGTGAGTATTTATGATAGTTCCGGTATAATCGAACGTGCGTCAGCAAACCTTTTTAGGTAGTAACGCGAAGAAGTTACGCTAGGTGTGAAAATGTATAAACGTTGAGTTTTCAACGTTGATAATTATCCACGTTGTAAGTTAACGTGCATACGAAAAGTAATATGTTAGTTTTCGTCTAAAAAACGTTTTTATGCACTTTGTGCTTTTTTGAAAGTTAACGGATATAGTTAAGTCGAAAATACAGCTAATGTAATTTTTAATAAGCTTTTCTAAAATATATAACATGATATAGGAAAGTAAAACCTTAGTGTAAAATTAAGAAAAATATGTTTTTTTAAGTAAGATCCCATAGAAAGTAGTACCGTGATGTACAATAGTTCTACATAACTACGTGGACAGGGTATACTGAGTTTGTGATGATGTTTGTATCAAAAAATATTGGACCCACCTTTTAGTATACCGATACATTCAGAACCACTTTTTGATTCGATTTAGCAGTGTACGTCCGCTCGTCTGTCCGTACGTCCGTCTGTATATGTTTTGTTTGCCTGTAATATATTTTTTCATACTCGTATGTGCTCCTCGATTAGACAATTAATAAAATTTATTTGATTTTTTACAATTAGTATACGGGAAAATCTACGGAACCGTACGATTCCATGTAACTCAGGACTTAAACCTTCGGTGTTCCCATAGCACTTAACCCCACCGAAGTAAAATAATAAAACAGGGCTATGAACTAAAAAAAAGCTTCAACAAAGTTCGCCAACTCACCGTCAGATGTCGCGCAACAAATGTTCTAAAATTCAACATCTCGCGCAATTACAGTGTTGCCATATTTGAAGCCCTTTATCTTTCACCACCTTTCACTTCTTCTATCTCCCCTTTCCAAAGGAATCAACACGTTAATTAATAGGAAGAATTTCGTGAGTGTTGCTTCTTCTCTTAAAAAAAAATATATATATAATATTTTTGATGGTATCAGCATTTTCGAGGCAACGAGTTTAACCTAGCAAACATCTTAAATTTATACACTAATAGAAAAAAGTCCGTAAAAATTAGTTTAAAAAAATTGCTAAAATTAGCAGATTTTTTGCTATATATTAGTAATATAGGAACAGCCAAAATAAAAGTGTTAAATGTACAGAATTTTAGTTATATCTGAGTTAAATTTTTGTAAATAGAAAATAGCAAATTAACCTGCTAAAATAACGAAAAAATGTTCATAAATAATTTGCAGCCCAAAATATAAAAAAAAACTTTAAAATTTTAGAAGTTTTTTCGATTTTTTTTTTCAAATGCAAATAAAAATCGAGCCTTTTGAAAATAGCAGTTCACAATTTGTTTAGACTTTATTTCTGCTGATTTTAGCAGTATAGACTGCTATTTGCATTCAACTAAATTTAGCTTAAAAAGAGCAAAAATTTTGTGGAAATAACAGTTTATTTTTGCTATTTTTAGTCTACTAATATTTAGCAAAATGTTCGGCAGATTTTACAGTACAATTTGTTATTTTCAATTAACTAAAACTTAACTTAAATATAACAAAAATTCTATAAATTTAACAGTTTTAATTTTGCTGTTCTCCTAATTTTAGCAGTTTTTTTCTGCAGCATAATTTTTAACTAATTTTTAGTAACTTTTCTGCTATCTTTACAGATTTATTTCTATGAGTGTATATCAATTAATGACTTGGAATTAATTTGGAATATTGTTGCTCTGAAAATATCCATTAGAAGTAGCTATTAGCACTTTACGGACTTGAAACCAGTGTTAGTCTAAAATTGCATGAAAAGGAGTAAATAAATATGGTATTACTGTCCAATATATTTTGTCCGATACTGTAGATCAATTCACACGCCTACATAAATAGAAACTATCGACACAATTGGCAAAGGTCGTCCAACTAATATGGCTTCTTTAATGTGTTTGTTACAATTTATTTAGTATTGTATCGACAAACGAATTCACCTTGTTGTTGACGAAAGCATGTAATACTCGTACATTTGTACCTATAAAGTTCGAATGTATAAACATTCCAAACCTAACAAGGTAGGTATCATGGGGAGAACCCTCAGATCAAACTGAAACTTCGATTTGTTATGGAGGGAAAAAAGTTATAAACATTGGAAAAGAAACATAACGGCCAAATTTCATTTAAAAAATTTATTTTAAAATTGTTTAAAATTTTTTGCTTGAGAATTTTTTAATATTTTCATATACCCAATTTGCCTATAATTTCTTTGTATTTTTTTTTAATTTTTTCTCTTCAATAGCACATTTAATTTTAATTAAAATATGAAAGTATGACGACCCAGGAGACCTCCCTTGTGAGTAAAATTGGTATATTCATTATGTTGCCTTTTATCCAATATAGAGAAATCGTGGTAGGCGTTTATTTCATGATGATGTTTAAAAAAAAACTTTTTAAAATAGTGTTCTGCTTATTACAAGGTTGGTTAACATCATCGCTATATTACCGTTATCGCTAAAATACCGTTTCAAATTGATTACCGTTACCAATACCTCTAAAAAAATTTCCAAATATCGTTACCGTTATTTTTATAGTTACCGGTATTTATTAATTTACATAAAAATGCAAATTTTTTAACTTTTTTAAACAAAAAAATTTATGGAAAATAATTTTACTTACTAAAACTACCAGTATTAAAGAATTTAAAGCTTATAATCTGTATTTTTAACACGTAAAATGAAATATATCGTCGACCGGCGTGCAAGATGTCACGTGTGTTTTTTAATAGATTTTCAGGAGAGCGAAAAAACTGTTGCAAAATATACTTTTAAGATTTTTTATTGGCATCATATGCATTAATGATTCACGACCTCATTTAGTGAAATGATGCCAATAAAATATATTAAAAGTAGAATTTGTAACAGTTTTTTCGCTCTCCTAAAAATCTATTAAAAACACATGTGACATTTTGCAGGCCATTCGACGATATGTTAAGTTTTTACTTGTTTTTAACATAATTTATAATACCGGTACGTACCGGTATTGCTGTTTCGATAATGGTATACCGTTACCTTTACCGTTACCGAAACAAACGAAATTCGATACCATTACCTTTACCCTTACCGTTATTCGTTTCAGTAACAAACCTTGGGGGGTAACCGCGTAACTCGATTCGAAAAAAATTTTCGAATTCGTAAATATTGTAAAAAGTATAATTCTGTATTAAAATTCTACTTTGTAATATTTTTTATCCTAAACCTTATACACTAGGGGAAGTGCGACACACTTGATCCTTTAAATGACTTGTCCCCCCCCCCCCCCTACTATATCGAAAAAACATAACATAGAAAAAAATTTTCTTCTATCGATGGGTCCAAATATTGCGCTCATCACTTTACACTAATTTTTATTTTTACTTTTTTTAGGTTTCTTTAACTTCTCGGCATCATCACCTGTATTTTCTCATTTCTGTTATTTTGTGCTCTTACTGAAAATGTTTCTGAAGTTCCTATTTTAAATACAAAAATGTTTATTATGTAATTTTAAACAATATTGTGTAAGGTGTTATTCCACGTTTTAAAAAAATCCGTATTTCATCTTGTAATTTTTTACTATGACGAAAAAGTATGAGTTGCCTGCATTACTTTTAAGCTAATTTCGCTTAACAAAATCGCTTACAAGGAAGGTCTGTGCATATGGCTCCCTCAGATTTGGATGAAATTTGTATATGTGGTAGAGAAGATGGAAAAATAAGCAAGTGAACCTTTTTCTCTGATATTTAATGGTTAAAAAGTGGGATAAAAAATTAACCGGTTTTTCGTTTTTAGGGTTTTTGTTCATGTTTACAAGGAAATGTATACAAATTGGATACCAGATGAAAGGTATTTTCAAGATCTATGAAGCAGTGTACTAAAATTACTAAAAAGTTTTCAAACAAAAAAGATTCGAACAACTTTGAAACTCACTTCTATTCCATAAATTTCAATTTGAGCCGATATGTTTAGAAATGAAAGTTATTTACTTTTGTCCCCTGCACCTACAAAAAATGTTGTTGTCCCAACCGGATTTGGTTCCAACCGGATTTGGTTCCAACCGGATTTGGTTCCAACCGGATTTGGTTCCAACCGAATCGTTCGGTTACTGTAACCGATAATTCGGTTGCCACAATCCAATTTCTGTTGTTCCAACTGAAATAGGGCTATGTCTACCGAAATGGGGTTGTGACGGTTGGGACAACAATTTTTTTTTGTTTTGTAAGTTGTATCACATTTCCATATTTCGTCGAAATTTAAAGGAACCCAAAAACATAAAAACTACAAGAATAAGGTTTTTTCATATGTAATCTTTTCAATCTTAGACGAATTTTATTTTCGAAAACATATAACTAAACAGTTCATGAATCGCAACAATATCATACGACGTTTTTAAGCAATTAGATTTAAAAACTACGATACTGTCCATGGCCAGTATAGGCCGCAAATAAGTAAAGACAGAGTAAAAATTAGTATTTTTTTATTTTTTTTTCAAAATAAAACGCTTTGACTAAATTATTTAAATCTGATGTATTAATTTTAATAAATATTTTTTTCTAGTATACATTTAATCCCCGGGATCAAATATCTTCGTAAACACACTTGATCCCCGGATCATGTGTGTTACACTCAAAAAAAAAGCCAGTAAAGTCAGCAAAAAATGTTGCTGTGTCAGCAAATTTTTAGTTAAGAGCGTGCTTGCAAAAAAGTTGGTAATTTCAGCAAAAGGTTTGCTGAAAATCAGCGAGCTGATTTTTGCCAAAAAAATAGTAATCTTCAGCAAAAGTTTTGCTAACACTTAGTCGACTGCAAATGAAAAAAATCCTTGCTAAAATCACTAAACTTTTTGCTGAATATTAGTAGACTGAAAAAAACTCAAAAAACTTGTAGCGAAATTTTACTTTAGTTAATTTATTTGCTGAAAATTTAAATATAGAATATGTGTAGAGTTGTTTTTCTTTTTTTGTCATTTCCGTTTCCAGACAAGCTGCGAATCTACATCTTGTCTATCTGGTTGTCGTCCACGCTATAAATGCGGTTATCAGCACAATTTTTGCAGCAAAATAAATTAGTAAAACATTAGTTCATATTAGTTTAGTGCTAAAAAATATAACTAAAATTTTTGCTGAAAACAGAATTTCAGCAAAAAAATTGCTGTAAACTAGTACACTTGATGTACAAGACGTTTTACTAATTTTTATACTAACTTATTTTTTTGAGTATATTTATAGGGATCAAGTGTATTCATGGTATAACACACTTGATCCTTTTATAGCGATTTATATTTTTAATTATTACTCAAAAAGTTATAAAGCCAGAATATTTTTTTCAGAATAGAAAATACCTGCTTCAGAAAGCTTTCAGAAAAATATTAAAACAATAAAAAATATTGAATTGTTTAGAAGATATTCGACTTTAACTTTTTCCGGATCAAGTGTGTCGCACTACCCCTACACATAAAAATTCAAAAAGTAAGATTTTTTCTAAAGCTTTTCTTTTAACAAAACCCTATTAAAAAAAATTAATATGGAGCTTTATATGGTAATTAGGGTTTGGGATTTCCCGGACTTTTTTATTTCCCGGGATACGGGAATGAAAAACTTTGAATCCCGGGAAATATTTTTAAACAAAATTGTTAATGAAAACCACCTATATAAGTAATTTTTGTTAAAAAAAAAAAACTATTTCAGTACAAATGCAGTCTGTGTAGTGAGAATTCAAAGTAAAATATATCAGAATGTTGAACATTTGATTTCACATAAATTACTCGCAGCACTGCCAAATGAATTGCATGATTCCAGCAGAAAGCACCCACTACTGGACTGTCGGAAACAAACCGTTTCATCACACTTGGCCCATTAGATATGGTGGCCATAATGTTATTTTCCAAAGACAAATAAAACTCTTCTAGTCTTATTTCTACAATTCTTCTTATTTCATCAGCATTACATCTTCCTGATATATAAACCAACCCCAGGTTATAAAATGAATTATTTCCATTTATACATTGTTGTGATATTCTTGTCCATTCATCTACGATTATAGTAAATCTCCTATTGTTAGAAATATTGCTCGATATTTCTTTCATCATGATATCTTTTACATGATTGTAGTAATTTATTATAATGTTCTTTACATCGGTTTCATTTTTTGCAATGCCAGGTTTTTATTATAAAAACTTTCTCGAATAAACGAAGATCTAGTTATGGTGCGGATTGACTGCGCTGAAACGTTATTCTTGTTGTTGTTTTCTTCAAGAGAAGTTGCATGACCATCAATTTTTTTTTTTTTTTTTGTGAACCAAATTTAGATGTCGGATTACCAAATTTAGATACCACTGTTAACCAGTCTTTTCTTTTCACATTTATTAATGAAAACGTTACTTATAAAATTATTGGCCCTTAATATAAAAGTGTATTTCAAATTTAAAGTCGACTTTATTTTTAATCAAACGGCTTTGTTCATTTTGTGTATGAAAATCTTACAAAAATATTATTGGAACCCAAAGATTTTACACACAAGTTGATTCAATTTTAATGTCAGAATGAAAAATTTTATTAAAAACAAATTTTACAAATAATTTTCTTTTCAAATGTTTCTATGTTAAAAAGTGAACAAAGTATTTTGTTGTTAAATAATAGAAGTGTTTTCTTAATAATTCTAACATCCCCTCTCAACAAAATATTTTCTTAGTTAACATTTGAAATTTAGGCAGTGGTAATGACTTTGTTAGAAAATCTGCTAGTTGTTGTTCAGAAGGACAATAAATTAATTTAATAACACCCCAGCAAAATATTGGTAATGACACCTCATTACTATCTGCATTACCAAAAATGATATATCATTACCTTTTGCATTATTTTATAATATAAAATAATGACTACCTAATAACGGCCTATTGTATTCATTGTTTGTAAATATAAAATAATGACTTACTCGTATTAGTTTAAATAAGTACTTTTTACTAAGTTAAATTTTTTTATAATATGTAAATATGTTTTGTTTAAATTTTTATGACGAGTCCTAAAATTACACACTAGAGAAAACTTAAATTTTTCTGAATGTATTTCCTTAGGCTAATAGTATTTGTCTAACTCCTTATTTTTAAGAATCAAGTAAGCAATCGGATAACCACTTATAATTAAACTTTTTGTAAGCATGTGTGTAACCACTTATTATTCAAAATCTCATACCAACTTATTTCTCATTTTTTCGTAAGCGAGCGGGTAAGTGTGACTATTTATAAAAACGACCACGCCAAACAAAAATAATGAGTTTAGACGCCAAAAAATAAGTTGTGCGGAGCTATGAATTTCTATTATATAACCACTTATTTGGTAATGAAAGATTTTGCTGGGACCAGTTTCATGAAGACTTTTAATGTGGTGATACTTCACATCAATCTGCTTTGTTCTTGCGCTGAACTTCGCGGATTCGATAATTTTGATACAGCTCTGATTGTCTTCATACATAGCGATTGGTGCACATACCAGAATTAACATATCTTTAAGTTGTAGTTTAATCCATAGCAATTCTTGAGCTGCATATGACGCTGCTATAAATTCTGCTTCAGTAGACGATAATGCAATTGTTGACTGCTTCTTAGAAGACCATGAAATAACATTAGAGCCCAATAGAAAAATAAAACCACTGGTAGATTTTCGATCACCATGATCTTCTGCCCAATTGGCGTCAGTATAGCATTTAAGATTAAGATCAGTTTTAGCATTGATGGTCAATCTGTTGTTTTAATGTAGCATTTAGATAACGTACTACTTTCTTTGCAGCTTCCCAATCACACTTTCTAGATTTTTCAACTTTTCGACATAATATCGAAACAGCGGATGCTATATCTGGTCTAGAAGTGATAGAAATATGAAGTAACATACCAATAACAGTTCTATATTTTTCATTATTTGGTAACAAGTTATCATCATGACAGATTTTAATGAATTCTGGATCCATTGGAATTGAACTTAGCTTTCCTTTCTCTAGTTTTACCTCACTTATTTATTAATTTTTCTATTTTTTCTTCTTGATGTAACAAAAAATCACCATCAGAATTTTGATTAATACAAATGCCTAAATAAGATGAGACATTTCCAAGATCTTTAATTTCGAAATATTCATTTAATTTCTTATGAATACCAATTATAATAGATTCATTTTTAGCACAAACTAAAATATCATCTACATACACAAGTAGATAAACGATCTCATTGTTTATTTCTTTCATATATAAACATGAATCAGCTTTACCTATATTAAAGCCAATATGTACTAAAACTTTATTTAGTTTCTCATACCAGGATTTAGCGGCCTGTTTTAATCCATATATTGATCTTTGCAATTTACAAACAAGCTGTTCTTGCCTTTTGATCCATCTTGATAAATTCAGGAGTTACTGGATTTGGGATAGCCTTTTCTACAACATCCCATAAATCCATTTGCACCAAATGCATTTGCATTTTAAATTTCCATGTAAAATAATTACTGGAATTCAATAATGGAAACACGCACTTTTGTTCCATTTTTATCACACACACGATTAAAAGTATCACGATTATTACTTGAAACGATTTCAGTTTATTCGAGGACTGGGGCCATAACCTATTGGAACCCAAAGATTTTACACACAAGTTGATTCAATTTTAATGTCAGAATGAAAAATTTTATTAAAAACAAATTTTACAAATAATTTTCTTTTCAAATGTTTCTATGTTAAAAAGTGAACAAAGTATTTTGTTGTTAAATAATAGAAGTGTTTTCTCAATAATTCTAACAAATATTTATATTTTCAAATAGTTTGATTGGTTGAAAATAAATTGACCAATCAGAATGCTTCAAAAATAAACCAAGTCAAGGTATACTGCCACCCAATATTTTAATTAAAGTCGACTTTACCTAAATTATACATTTGAAAAATTTAGATAGTAAGGGCGATTATTTGTAAGAAACAAAGCTTTTTTTCATATTTCTTTTTAACATTTTACCAAGTTTTTAGGTTTTACAACTTAAATTTTGAATAAGTTATGCGAAAAATCTTTATTAGTTGAAATGATCCTAATTAATTGGCAAAGATTTTATTTGTGTGTCAAATAAATGTATTCCCTTTTAAAAGATTTTAACAATGACATTTTTGTTTTGGTATTTAAAATGTTTTTTATGACTAAAATTAAAAAATCCTATTCGAAACAAAAACAATTTAAAAAATTTAATATTTTTAAAATTTCCCGTTTTCCCGGGAAAAATATATTATTTTCCCGGGAATTCCCGGCAACCTTTTCCCGGGATTTCCCGGGAATTCCCGAACCCCAAACCCTAATGGTAATATATAACTTAATGTGATCCATATACCATTTCATCCGAAAAATGGGCCGATATAACTGTATCAGTTAGTTATCACTTTTTATCTAATTGTATCAGTTTAGATCTTAACTGATTAGATTATATATTAAGCAGATGAAATTTTATCTGATTTTTGACCTGATACAATTGTATGGGTTTATGTCGCATGGTATTAGTTTAGATCCAAATAGATGCATTACTATACAAACTTATATAGTTATATCTGAATTTTGACCTGATGCAATTATATCTGCTTTAAAACTTAGATACAATTATATAAGGCAAATGTCGGATAAATATATATTTTATTACAACAATTATTTTAATTTTTGCATTAAAAAATACAAAAATTGTTTTTTCGGACTTTCTATATTTTCATATATTTAGTTAGAATAATCTTCCACCTCAAGTCCAAATTCTAATATGATATTGTCATATTAGATTTTTATTTGTTGTTTCAAAAAGGGTTGATCATTTTCATGATAGACAATACAATTGTTTCGTAGACATCACTCTACTCTTCAGTTGTCCGCTAAGAAAATGATAACTTCCATACTCAAACCGAGACATTACATAAGGTACAAAAAACCAACGGGATGAGAATTTTGTACTTTCGTATATGAACTGTCTGATTTGGTAAAACCAGTTATAAATCAACTCCCTTTTGAAAGCAACAATTACATAAAAGTACCCTTTGGGTACTATTTATATGTATGTCTGTTGTCAATACATTTTGTAAAAACAACTAATTTCAAACTCAAAACAAAATAAATATTTGAATGAGATTTTAGCCGTGGTGTGCTTATTTCCAACAATTATTTTAATTTTTGCATTAAAAAATACAAAAATTGTTTTTTCGGACTTTCTATATTTTCATATATTTAGTTAGAATATTCTTCCACCTCAAGTCCAAATTCTAATATGATATTGTCATATTAGATTTTTATTTGTTGTTTCAAAAAGGGTTGATCATTTTTATGATAGACAATACAATTGTTTCGTAGACATCACTCTACTCTTCAGTTGTCCGCTAAGAAAATTATAACTTTCATACTCAAACCGAGACATTACATAAGGTACAAAAAACCAACGGGATGAGAATTTTGTACTTTCGTATATGAACTGTCTGATTTGGTAAAACCAGTTATAAATCAACTACTTTTTGAAAGCAACAATTACATAAAAGTACCCTTTGGGTACTATTTATATGTATGTCTGTTGTCAATACATTTTGTAAAAACAACTAATTTCAAACTCAAAACAAAATAAATATTTGAATGAGATTTTAGCCGTGGTGTGCTTATTTCCAACAATTATTTTCATTTTTGCATTAAAAAATACAAAAATTGTTTTTTCGGACTTTCTATATTTTCATATATTTAGTTAGAATATTCTTCCACCTCAAGTCCAAATTCTAATATGATATTGTCATATTAGATTTTTATTTGTTGTTTCAAAAAGGGTTGATCATTTTCATGATAGTTGCTTTCAAAAAGGAGTTGATTTACAACTGGTTTTACCAAATCAGACAGTTCATATACGAAAGTACAAAATTCTCATCCCGTTGGTTTTTTGTACATTATGTAATGTCTCGGTTTGAGTATGAAAGTTATCATTTTATTAGCGGACAACTGAAGAGTAGAGTGATGTCTACGAAACAATTGTATTGTCTATCATGAAAATGATCAACCCTTTTTGAAACAACAAATAAAAATCTAATATGACAATATCATATTAGAATTTGGACTTGAGGTGGAAGATTATTCTAACTAAATATATGAAGATATATTTTATTTATATAAAATTGTACCAACTACGATCTAAACAGATACCATTAGATATAAACCGGTAAAATTGTATCAGGTCAAAAATTGGATATAATTTCATCTGAATAATGTATAATTTTATTAGTTTAGATCTAAACTAATACAATTAGATAAAAACTGATAGGGAACTTATACAATTACATCGGGCCATTTCGGATGAAAGAGTATATTTATACAGATATAACTTAATCGCATTGTATACGACTATATGTAACTGTTTTTACTCGGGAAGGTACAAAATTTACGAATTCGAAAATTTTTTTTCGAATCGAGTTACGTGGTAACCCCTTGGTTTATTATTTAGATATTTTTTGATAACGACATACAGTGAACAAAAAAAAAGTTGGACATATTAAGGTTTGCGTTCGATGAAACTAGTGCCCACATTATTATTTGTAAATTTTTTCAAATTCAAAATTTCTTTTTTTCTTATCAAGATGCCTGTGCTAAATATGTACAAATCCTCATGTCAAGTCTTAAAATTAGTCGATACTTATTGGCTTTAAAATGATCTGTGAGATAGAAGTGCGTGAAAAAATAATTCGATTATTTAACGAAATATAGTATGCAAATCCACACACAGAAAATTTGTTAGGTGGAATTCGGTAGAAACTAGACTTTCGACTACCGATTTCGGTAATACCGAAATTGTCGAAATTCGAGCCATTTTAAAAATTCGAAATACCGAGTTTAGGACGATACCGATTTCGGTATTGCATACATTTTTTTTGCTTACTATTTTAATATTTTATATCTTTTTAAGAGAAATTTTAACAAGTTTGACAATAATTCTGTTTTTATCAATTATTTTAATTTTTGCATTAAAATACAAAAATTGTTTTTTCGGACTTTCTATATTTTCATATATTTAGTTAGAATATTCTTCTACCTCAAGTCCAAATTCTAATATGATATTGTCATACTAGATTTTATTTGTTGTTTCAAAAAAGGTTCATAATTTTCCTGATAGACAATACAATTGTTTCGTAGCCATCACGCTAACTCATCAGTTGTCCGCAATAAGAAAATGATAGCTTTACTAAACCAACCGAGACATTACATAAGGTACAAAAAATCAACGGGACGAGAATTTTGTACTTTCGTATATGAACTGTCTGATTTGGTAAAACCAGCTATAAATCAACTCCTTTCTGAAAGCAACAATTACATAAAGAGCAACAATTACATAATCTAGTATGACAATATCATATTAGAATTTGGACTTGAGGTAAAAGAATAGTCTGTTTTTATGTTTGCAATTCTTTACAAATTTTATATTTTAAAGATGCATACAGTAATAAAAATATTGCATTTTTACTCAACTAGAACTTTGGAGAGCTCAAAAACTAAAATTAGCCCAGCCAAAAAATTTCTGATTATGATTACTCATAAATATTAAGATTTTTGGAAGGGTTATATCTAAATACGATTCTTAATTAATTCAAACATCCCAGTAAAACCTCGGCAATGGGTGGAACCTTTTGCCTGGGAGGTTTTGCTGGGATAAAATTAATTTTTTTTCTTAAAAAATTAGTTTGACAAATATTTGTTATCTTTTAAGTCTACCATTTCCCTGTACTGGTGATAGGAATGTCAAATTTGTCTAAATTTTCTTTACAAAATGGTATTTTTTACATATGGGTGGACAGTAGAGCGTACCACCTTACAGGAAAAAAAAAGTGCATTGGTAGTCACAACTGAACATGTTAATTTTCGTAACCGAACGTTTAATTATGTCAACCGCTACTGCATTAAATTTAAAGATAGTTGTCGTAACCGCCACAATTCGATTGGCAACAAATTCGGTTAGTACAACGAATCTGTTTTCTGGGTGCAGATATGCAAATCCACCTGACTGCCCAGAGCTCAGAACCATCGAAAGAAACAAAACAGGTTGCTGAAAACACTAAAACATTTTCAAGAAAATGGTTATCATCAATTTCACTACAAATTTTTTGAGTTTTTTTCAGTCTACTAATATTCCGCAAAAAGTTTAGTGGTTTTAGAAAGGATTTTTTACATTTGCTATCGACTAAGTGTTAGCAAAACTTTTGCTGAAGATTACTATTTTTTTGGTAGAAATCAGTTCGCTGATTTTCAGCAAACATTTTGCTGAAATTACCAACATTTTTGCAAGCACGCTCCTGACTAAAAATTTGCTGACACAGCAACATTTTTTGCTGACTTTACTGCCTTTTATTTTAGTGTATTTCAAGATTTATACCCAAAATATGTTGGGTTTTGAAATATGTTTGAATTGTCAAACTAACATGAAAAATATTTTTCCTTTCGAATTTGGAATTTTTCTGATTTTAAATTATATAAATTTTTATCAAAAATTGACTTAGAAAATATTTTAAATGAAGATTTACGTAAACTTATATATAAAATAAAATGACTTATGTTTTGGAATCTGGATTATATAATGTTTTGGAATCTGGATCATATAGTTTTATCTAAAATGACTTAGAAAATATTTTTGATAATTTATCATATAAAGTAATATCTAAAACAACTTAGAATTTTTTTTGATAAAGGTTTATATTAAATTATATCTAAAATGACTTAGAAATTTTCTTCGATTTGGGTTTAAATGTGATTATGTATTGGGTTATATCTTTTTGTATATTAAACCTCAATTTATGGGATCAACCATATCTGATTCTATATAGTTATGTGTATCATTAACATTAAAACGTTTTTTGGTATATGATTTCATATGGTTATACATAAGAAAATTTCGGGAAATATTTAAAAGATATTATAATATATCAGAGCTTTAAAGAATTAATTTCTTTTTGGAATGAATTCCCAAGAATTTAATTCAATTCTTTAATTCAAGGAATGAATTCATGAATAAGACATAAGCAGGAATTAATTCCTGTGAATAAATTCAAAGAATTCAAATTTATAGAATGAATTCCCTGACCAGAGCGTAAAGAATTAAAATTAAATAATTCATTCACTAAAGAATTCATTCAACACTATTTAATTCAATTTGAAGTCAAGGAATTCATTCAATTCTAGTTAATTCAACTTTTGGCTAAGGAATTCTTCAACTGTGCACTTAATTCAACTTTTGATCAAGGAATTCATTCAATTTCAGTTAATTCAACTTTTGGTCAAGGAATTCATTGAATTTTAGTTAATTCAACTTTTGGTCAAGGAAATCATTCAAGTTCAACTTTTGGTCAAGGAATTCATTCAATTCTAGTTAATTCAACTTTTAGTCGAGGAATTAATTCAATTCTAGTTAATTCAACTTTTAGTCAAGGAATTAAATTTATTTCGTTTAATTCCCTAAGGAATTAAATTTTTTTTGTTTAATTCCCTAGGAATTAAATTTTTTTCGTTTAATTCCCTGAATTAAGTTTTCAATTGCTACACTCAAAAAAAAAGTCAGTACAGTCTGCAAAAAATGTTGCTGTGTCAGCAAATTTTTAGTCAGGAGCGTGCTTGCAAAAAAGTTGGTAATTTCAGCAAAAGGTTTGCTGAAAATCAGGGAGCTGATTTTTACCGAAAAAATAATAATCTTCAGCAAAAGTTTTGCTAACACTTAGTCGACTGCAAATGAAAAAAATCCTTGCTAAAATCACTAAACTTTTTGCTGAATATTAGTGGACTGAAAAAAACTCAAAAAACTTGTAGCGAAATTTTATTTTAGTTAATTTATTTGCTGAAAATTTAAATGTAGAATATGTGTAAGTTGTTTTTCTTTTTTTTTGTCATTTCCGTTTCCAGACAAGCTGCGACATCTACATCTTGTCTATCTGGTTGTCGTCCACGCTATGCATGTGGTTATCAGCACAATTTTTGTAGCAAAATAAATTAGTAAGACGTTAGTTCAAAATTATTTAGTGCTAAAAAAATATAACTAAAATATTTGCTGAAAACGGAATTTCAGCAAAAAAATTGCTGAAAACTAGTACACTTGATATACAAGACGTTTTACCAATTTTTCTACTAACTTATTTTTTTGAGTGTAGGAATTAAATTGACTAAAAGTTGAATTAACTAGAATTGAATGAATTCCTTGAACAAAAGTTGAATTAACTTAAATGAATTCCTTGATCAAAAGTTGAATTAAGTAAAATTGAATGAATTCCTTGACCAAAAGTTGAATTAACTAGAATTGAATGAATTCCTTGACCAAAAGTTGAATTAACTCGAATTGAATGAATTCCTTGACTAAAAGTTGAATTAACTAGAATTGAATGAATTCCTTTACCAAAAGTTGCATTAACTAGAATTGAATGAATTCCTTGTTGAATGTATTCATAAAATTTTATGAAGGCATTAGAAAAAAATTAATGAATTCCTTTAATATAAATCGAATGAAAAAAAAGGAATTCATTCAATTCCTTAAGTTTGGTCAGGGAATTCATTCCCAAAATATAAATTCAGTTCAAAAAAAGGGAATTAGGGAATTAATTCTTCGAAGCTCTGTAATATATGAATACTAGGGTATTCAATTAATCGGCTTTTTATTTTCATCGATTAATCATGCAAATAATTATTTGGGTTTTTTTTCTTAATCGATTAATCGAAAACAATTTTATATAAAATAATAATTTTTTGTATTTTTAATAATTTTATTTTAAAAAAGGAACAAAAAAAGTTTCAGTAACTCTTCTAAAATTCCTAAAAACAACAAGTGTAATAATTGAGCTCATATTTTGTCAAACTGTTTATTTTTTCTGTCTCCTCCGTCACATATTAAAATTTATCCAAATCAGAAGATAACGCACTGCAGACCTTTCTGGTAAATTTAGCATTTTAGCCAGACGTAAATGTATATCTGATTATATTACAGATTATATCTGATTATATTACAGATTATATATAATTAAATATAGCTTTATATGGTTCCATATATTTTTTTTTTACTTGGATATGTTTATTTTTAATGGAGTCCAATCATGCATTTTTTAAAATCCTAAAATTGAAGCAATAAATATACCTACGTAGTATGAAGGAAATATTGTTTGTTAATTATATATAAATAATATGCAAATATATTTTATACATACATACAAACATACTAGAAACATTTTGTTTTTAATTTTGACTAAACAGAAGAAAAAAATCAAAATAGCTGGTGACATCATTCATAGTAATCGCCAATTTTAGAACTAAACAAAATGCGACGCTATACTTAACTACATGAGACAAATAGCAGACAGGGCAGCAGCATCAAAGCAATGGAATGATTCGATGAATAAATGGAAAGATAGATGAATAAATACAATGACATATAGATAAATCAGGTGCTCTGAATTCTTTTTTAATACGGGTTGTGAAATAATTTATTATAAAATTTATATGTAGGGGAAGTTCGACGCACTTGATCCCCAAAAAGTTGAAGCTGAATATTTTCTAAACTTTGTAGATACCCGATGAAAAACGTTCCGATATAATTATATATAATTACTCGTATAAAGGGTGAACACACCAAAATTGCGACATTTTAGAAAGCTTATAACTTACTCAAAAAAATTTATATATTCTGAAATTCAAATGCCCTAAGTAGGCATTTGAAATTTCTCATGTATGAGAAATTTCATTCGAATTTGACTTTTAGTTTCGTCAAAAATGACCACCGAGTTAGAAACGAGGCCAATTATTTTGCACGAATGTATAAAAATCCGGTTCTCAGTGCGCGTAAAATTGCAAAAAATGTAAAAGTTGACCACTCGACAGTTTCCAGGGTTTTACATCGCTACAGAGAAGGTCTGACAATTGCTAGAAAGCCTGGTAGCGGAGGTGAGCATGACCAAAGTGATACAAACAGTGCTCGGAAGGTCCTCAGGGCATTTTCACAAGATCCGAAGAATTCGTCACGTTCTGTTGCAAAATCTGTACGTAAATCGCAGTCTTTGTTACACTCAAAAAAAAAAGTCAGTAAAGTCAGCAAAAAATGTTGCTGTGTCAGCAAATTTTTAGTCAGGAGCGTGCTTTCAAAAAAGTTGGTAATTTCAGCAAAAGGTTTGCTGAAAATCAGCGAGCTGATTTTTACCAAAAAAATAGTAATCTTCAGCAAAAGTTTTGCTAACTCTTAGTCGACTGCAAATAAAAAAACCTTGCTAAAATCACTAAACTTTTTGCTGAAAAAACTAAAAAAACTTGTAGCGAAATTTTACTTTAGTTTATTTGCTGAAAATTTAAATATAGAATATGTGTGTAGAGTTGTTTTTCTTTTTTTGTGATTTGCGTTTCCAGACAAGCTGCGACATCTACATCTTGTCTATCTGGTTGTCCTCCACGCTATGAATGCGGTTATCAGCACAATTTTTGTAGCAAAATAAATTAGTAAAACATTAGTTCAAAATTAGTTTAGTGCTAAAAATATATAACCCGACTAAAAAAGATGTTATATAATCATATATCACCATATATAAACCAATATATACGTCCATATCTAATCTGATCCGAATATTGGAATATATAATTATATCAAGCGAGATAAGCATGTTATCTCACCTGATACAATTTGATACGAAAAATGGGTCTATCTAACTACATCAAATTATATATAAATAGATATAATTTGATGAAGATTTTCAAAGAAAACTTTAGTAAATATTATTGAGATCACTTATTTCATTCATATTAAATCTAATGCTTAATGTTTAGAACAATTTTTGCTAATAAACTTGGAAATAGGTGACAAAATAAAACATTACAAAAATTTGTCGGAACAACTTTTTCTAGGTTAGAGTTTTTATCTTTCTTATAAAATAACTGAATTAACTAATTAGAAATTTATTAATTCAGTTCGAGGCCAATTTCCTTATTATGAATTAATATAATAAGAACTTTTTTTCAAAAACTGCTATTTTTCTTCATCAGGATACTCTCCTGAAAAATACTTCACAGAGTTTTTGCTTTCAAAAAACCTCTACACTTTCAGGAATGAAAAGACGATCGTTTCGGGGATTACACCACCACTTTCTAAAGAAAACTGATGAAGGGGACCTGGAAAATCCCCGAAACGATCCTCTTTTCATTCCTGAAAGTGTAGAGGTTTTTTGAAAGCAAAAACTCTGTGAAGTATTTGTCCTGATGAAGAGAAAAAAACAGTTTTTGAAAGAAGTACTTATTATGTTAATTCATAATAAGGAAATAGTCCTCGACCTGAATTAATAAATTTCTAATTAATGAATTAAAAAGGTCGAAAAAAACAAATTTTATTTTTTAAAATAAAAATTAAAAACCAACATGATAAAAAATTAACTTTCACAATTCATTTTTTTTACGGAAAAATAAATGAACTTAAACCATATTTATTTCAACATGTTTGTCTAATTTTTAAATTTAAAAGTAAAAATAATTATTTCGACCTTTAATTCCACAATGAAAAAAAAAATTTCTAAAATCTCATTCAAATATTTATTTTGTTTTGAGTTTAAAATTAGTTGTTTTTACAAAATGTATTGACAACAGACATACATATAAATAGTACCCAAAGGGTACTTTTATGTAATTGTTGCTTTCAAAAAGGAGTTGATTTATAACTGGTTTTACCAAATCAGACAGTTCATATACGAAAGTACAAAATTCTCATCCCGTTGGTTTTTTGTACCTTATGTAATGTCTCGGTTTGAGTAGGAAAGTTATCATTTTCTTATTGCGGACAACTGAAGAGTAGAGTGATGTCTACGAAACAATTGTATTGTCTATCATGAAAATGATCAACCCTTTTTGAAACAACAAATAAAAATCTAATATGACAATATCATATTAGAATTTGGACTTGAGGTGGAAGAATATTCTAACTAAATATATAAAAAAAAATTTCCTTTATTTATTTCTTTAAAATTATTTTGAGTTTAATAAAGAGTATTTCGCTATTTGGAAAATATGTGTTAAATTCAATTATAAACATTTATTTATATGTCAAAGTGCAAAATTCAAAACCAGATCCACAATTTCGGAGTTTTTTTTTAATTTTTATAGTGCGATTAAACTTTATAAAATTTTGTATAATTAGATATCATGTCAGATAAATTTATACATAAAATTATTACAATTTTACATTCAATTTGTTATATATTTTTATATAAGATTGTTTAGAGAAGCTTATACGCCATTATATATAATTATGTATAAACTATATTTGCAGATCTCTTAATACATGCCTGGAGACCAAATCGCATATGATTATATATAACGTCATATCAAACATATTTATAAAACCAAAGTGTTAATATAAATGTATATGGTCATATAAAGCCACACATATAAACATTTATAATTATATCAAATCATATAAGATTATATGAAAACTTTTTAAGTCGGGAATTAAAATTTTTGCTGAAAACGGAGTTTCAGCAAAAAAATTGCTGAAAACTAGTACATTTGATATACAAGACGTTTTACTAATTTTTCTACTAACTTATTTTTTTGAGTGTACAAAAGGTAAAGCGGCAAGCTTCACTGAGAAGTTTTAAAACTCAAACAGCACCATATCGTGACGCAAAGCAAAATGTTAAGGCAAAATCCCGCAGCCGCAAGTTGTACGAATCCCAAATCACGAAATATGAGTGCATTGTCATGGACGATTGCTTTCAAAATTTCAAATATATTGCTGGCCAAGATTTTTATACTGCTGCAAGCCCTTTCATCGCATCTGGAACAATTAACGCTCAAATTTAACGGGATGAGTGCCTCAAAAACCGTCTTCTGCCATTTATTAAGAGTCATGTCACCAAACCACTGCTCTGGCCGGACCTGGCAAACTATGCCAAGGACACATTGCAGTGGTACAATACAAATAAAATTGATTTTGTACCTCACGACTGCAATCCATCCAATAGCCCAGAGCTACACCCTATTGAGGAATATTAGTCAATAGTGAAGGGAATATTGAAGAAGACAGGTGAACTGGTAAAAGATATTGCAGAATTAAAAACCAAGTGGTTGTAGGCGTCGCGAAAAGTCGATGATGCACTCGTGCAAAAGATGATGGCGCGTGTGCGACGAAAAGTCCGATCAGTTGCATATGGAACACATAATAACTAATATTTTAATACTTTTATTACGTCTAAACTTCAAAGTATTCGAATAAAAAGCCATCTAGTTTTTTTCTGGTATTAGTTTCTAAGTGTCGCAATTTTGGAGTGTTCACCTTTATATAACCATAGATGTAATTCCACATCACTTCATATCTTATTTGATTCGAAAAATTACATACATAAACTTATCTCATGGGAACCCATGGGATCTGATCTGATACAATTTGATCCGAAAAATGGGTTCATCAAATCTGATCAGATTACGACGATTCGAGTGTTTAGCTGGCTAAAAGCCCAATTTTAAAAGTCTGAATTTACAAAAAAAAATTGCATTTATTAGCCAATTCATGCTGAATTTAGCCCTGTTTTTATTTTTTTTTTTTTTTAATTTTTAGTTATTATTGGCGTTGCCAAAGTTCAAATTTAGTTTCAAAACATAAAATAAAATAAAAAGTAGTCTCTAATAACTTCAATGTCTAATTTTTTTTTATATGTTTTTTTATTTACAATCTGAAAATTGAAAAAAATTCAATTACAATTACATATTATTTGTAATTGTAATTCAAAAAAAAAAAAAAACAATTACAAGTAATTTGTAATTGAAAATTTTCAATTATACATTACATATAATTGTAATTGAAAAAATGTCAATTACAATTACATTTTTTCGGAAAAGAAATAATGACAAAAAGCACAAGTGAGAGGTCAGCCCAATATGACGTATTCTTTTTATACTTATCCACGCCTATCCAACCTATCCCAGTCAGTTTTTTCTACAAAATTTTAAAAAAAAACTTTGTTTTGATCATTGTTTTGATCATTTTACAAAAAAGGTTGTTTATACATCTTTTGTTAGATTAGAATATGCTTGTTTTATATGGAGTCCCAATGCTGCTTTTCATATAGCCCGTATTGAGAATAAATGTGAATTTATTTCTTTGCGAACTCTTGAAACTCGTCGGAAAATTGCGGCCTTAACATTTTTGCATGGTATTATTTGTGGTATTATTGATTCCCCTGAATTGTTAGATTTAATTTCAATTTATGTTCCTCCAAGATCATTTAGAAATATAAGTAAGTTTTTCCACATTGATATACACGCTACTCAATATGCTCTGAATGAACGACTTAATAAATCTATGAGGTTATTTAATATGTGTTGTAATCATTTAGATATAAGTGTTTCTCAATCTGATTTTAAAACCTTATTAAATAATATATTTTAAATTAGTTTTTAAGATGCTAGTCTGTAAGGATAAATTGTATCCATAGACTGAAATTAAATAAATAAAAAACATTTTAATTCGAAATGTAATTGAAATTTGTAATTGAAATCACTTTCAATTACAATTACTTGTAATTACTCAATTACATGAAATGTAATTGAGTTCTTTTTAATTTCAATTACATTTATTTGCAATTGTAATTGAAATCCCCCAGGTCTTATCTCCAGATATTGCATATCTTTTTTATTTAAAAAAATAATTTTTGTATATTGTTAGATGTGGTCATATATAATATGATCTAAAGTATAAGGTCAATTTTTAGATATAATTGTATCAAGCTATGTCCACTTTTATATCATTTTATATAATTTTATACAATTGGATGAGGACAAAATTCGGATACAATTGTATCGAATTGCATAAAATTGTATCAAATTGTACCAAATTGTATACAATTGTATAAAATAAGATACAATAAGATGTTCTCATTTTTCGGATATAATTATATCTAATTACATAAAAGATTATATATAATTAAATATAACTTCATATGGCTCCATATCATTTTTTTATTGGGCAGGTACATTCAAGAATAGCAGTACCGTCAATTGTAACTGGGGGACAATTACCTTTTCTCATAGTAAATAAATGTTATGTGATTTCATTTGCTTGAATTAATTTCTATGTTCCATTTTTTGAACCAGGATTCAAGTTTTAAAAGTTAATTTTGCGTGGCAGTTGATGCCATGTCCTTACAGACATTAGGTGACAATATATCAGTATCATCTGCATAAGTTGCTACTAGGACATTACCCTCAATTGGCATATCCGATGTAAAAAGTGTGTATAGAAATGGTCCCAAGACGCTTCCTTGGGGCACTCCAGCTGATGCTTCATGTAAGTCTGAATAGTCATCATTATGTTTCACATAAAAACAGCGATTAGATAAGTATGAATTAAATAGTAGAAAATATGGTGTTGGTAGTATTCTTTTAATTTTATATAATAACCCGGGATGCCATACACGATCGAAAGCTTGCTGAACATCGAGGAACACTGCAGAACAGTATTTTTTGTTTTCTAAGGTGGTTTGTTTTTTGAGGTGGAAGAATATTCTAACTAAACATCGGTGATAAAGTTAACAATTCGATGACACTGCGCTGGAGTCCTGTTTGTTTTACTAGCCTAGAATATATATTTAGGTCACACAAGCGTATTTTTTTTAAGTAAAAAAAAATTATGTTTTATAGTCTGCGCTTAACGTACGCAAGCGTCGGCAAGTGAATATGCATATTAAGGAATGGACTACCTAGATTACTACTATCATAATCTCGTTTCGTGTGCCAAGAGGACCTTTTTGAGATTTCTTACTGCATTCATAATTATTTTTTAATTTATATTTTTTTGAAATAAATGTTATCACTCTTTTTAAGAAATATTTATTTTAATATTAACCAGGCTTGGCAGGCAAAACCGTTTAAACACTGTTGCCGACCAATCGTTGGCCTTCTTTTTATCAAAATTGTATTGGTTTCGTTATTAGGTAAGTAAATGTTTGGGAAAATTCAAATTTTGTATGGAAGAACATGTAAAGTTTCTATAAATTGTACAATTGTATAAATTATATAAATTGTTTTAAATATTTTCGGACTTATTCAATGAAATTGGAAGTTGGGCACAGAGTTTTAGTTATTGGGTTGCGAAAATTATACAAAAATCAAAACGATAATGCTAAAATCATTATTTTTACGTTAATCGAGATATCCCCAAGATATCCTTGACCATTCGTACACGTCATACTTGGCAATTTTTCATTGTCATTAAAATTTAATTGTCATTACTTGATCTCAATGCCAGTGTCAAAAAAAAAAATTAATTACCAATGAATGACTATGTATGCCCATGCATGATCATATATGTATGTTCATATATAATTTGATTTTCACATGGGCTATTAAAAAAAATTATAATGGAGCTTTATATGGTAATATATAACTTATAAATATAATATATATAAATATGTACCATTTCATCCGAAAAATTACCTACTTAATCTCAAGAGAAGCAGACCCATACCATGATATTTCCTCGTCCGTGTTTTACCGTTATTTGGGGAAACTAATGTGGAACGTACATTTCTTTTGTTGGACGTACATTTAATTCTGCATCATTACTACACAAATTGTTTTAGTCTCGTGGCTCCATAGGTTATTTCTCCACTTTTTTAACCTTCTGGTCCGCACCATGTTTCATGGGTCTTCAAATTAGCCTGTCTGAGTAAAACAACTTTTCGAGCATTTCTACCGCCGGTAGTTTTGCATCCATCAATCTTCATCGGACCGTTCGGGATGACACAACGTACCCAATTTCATTATAAATGGCTTTAGAGGACTTGAAAGGATCTCGTTTAGTTAAAGCAACTTTTGGTTTTAATGCATTTGTATTGAAGTTTTCAGAACGTCCTAGACCCATTTTAAATTGTTTTTAATAATATTGGAAATAAATTTTATTCCCAATTTAAATTATTTTACTTAATAACTCACTTTTCTCACAAAACAATCTAGTTTTCACAACTTAAACAGAAACGCACATATTTCTCTGTCCAAGTCAAATAGTAACTAAATGAAAAATAATTCCCTGCATTTGTTACTTCAAGCGATTTTACTAGTAGGATTCCCCTTTTTCATTTCAATGCATTGACTAAACTTTAAACAGCTGATAGTCAATATTTGGAAAAATCCAAACAAACACAAAATCTAAATAAAAAATAAATAAAAAACTCTTAAAACAACTCATCGTACAATGGTTAGCCTAAGAAAAAATAGAAGCAACAAAAAGTATACAAGAAAAAGTACAAAAAAAGTCAAAAATGAACTCAACTGAAGAATTTGAGACAACACAAGAAACTAATGCAATATAAGTAATTGACAATGCAATAACAACAAAACATAATAATAAACACGAAAATAGTAACACTCCAGCCCCCACGCAAAAACGTTTAAGAGAATAAGCAGAATACATACGGAATCCTAAATCGTGACGGAAAAAAATGAATAAAATGGCAACGGAAACGGAATCTGACTTTTATAGCAGAGAACACATATAAAGTAAAGTTGCATGGACAGACAGACTAGGTCCAATATTTTTTGGTGTTAGAAAAATCAGCACAAACTTATTATACCCTGTCAAAGTAGTGGTGTAGGGTATAATCATTCTTAAGAAATGGCGAAAACTTGAAATCAAAGATTATTTCGTAGCGAATTAAATTCAAAAAGCACAATTAGCCTGTTGAGCTTCAATTAATCATGTTGGATACATAGAAGAGGAAATATTCAAAAACTTTCAAGGTACACGCTATCCAAGGTACACGACATTCCCCTACACACCAGCATACGATAAATAAAACAATTTGTCGTTATATATATGGTTGCCAATGTTGACAAAAATAATGATTCAAAAAAATAAGTTTAATAAAAAAAATATGTTTTTATTACAAAAAATTTTTTTTAATAAAATTAGCTCGTGCCTGGAATCGAACATGGGACTCCAGCCAATACCTCTACCATCTCAGAAATGTTACGTTTTATAGACAAGCATAATTGACCTGCAACAAGTACACTCATAAAAAAATCCCGTACAAAAAGTTCAAAATTCTGCTCAAATAACAGGAAATAGCACCTGTATTTGAGCCATCAGAATTTTCAATGAAGTTGAGAATTATGGTCTGCTAAATTTAGATAAGCTAAGAAATTTGAGCTAAATTCAACAAAACATTACCTGATTTAACTGAAAATTTCTGCTAACATGTCGCTTATAGTCTTGGTTTTTGGGCTTTAGGGATCTGTCCCGAGACAGGCCCATATTTATTTTCGGGAGTATAGGTGGCTTATAAAGATTGATAAGTTCCATAGTATCGAATTTTTGTCCATTTTACTCTATGTCGCTTAGTTTCCGAGATATAAGCCATTTTGTGATTAAACAATAAAAAATTATGAAAAAATATCTCTGTGTGATATTGATAGCAGACACACAAAAGTATAAACTTTAGGAAATAATTGGTATTTAAATTAGCTGAAAAATTTGTAAAATTAAGAAACATAAATAACTTAAAATTAGGATGCAAAGTTAGTTCAAATACTGAAAGTAATTGGTATGCTAAATGGGATTTACAAAAATATTAGTTCAATCCTAAATTTTAAGACAAAATAACAGAATAATCAGTTCATTTGCGCCAAATCGCGTTTAACAGACTTTTGTACTAACTTTTTTTATAACTGTATGCTTACGCGCCAACATACAAAAAAACGAGTAAAAAGCTTAAAGTCGGGCATGCCGACTATATAATGTTTGGATCCTAAATTTTAATGGGTTAAAACGGACTTGTATCAAAATTTTCTATAAAATCATAAAAGAAGAAAAAAATATAGCCCATATGGGCGGTAGGTCCAAATATGGACCGATCCTACCTAGAATCAATAGGCTTTTTCCTTGGGACCATGTAAGTCAGAGGACCAAATTTCATTGAAATATCTTCGTATTTGCGACCTGCAGCGGGTAAAAAACACAATTTTGGGGGGTACCCTTATATGGGCAATAGGTCTAAACATGGACCTATTTCAACCAAAATCAATAGGCTCCGTTTTTGGGTTGATATAGGTATGTGTACCAAATTTCATTGAAATATCTTCGTATTTGGGACCCGCAGCGTGTAAAAAAGAAAATTTTGGGGGTACCCTTACATGGGCACTAGGTCTAAACATGGATCGTTTTTTTTTTATTTTATTATTTTATTAATTTATTAATTTATTGATTTATTGTTTTATTTTTATTGTTTTATTGATTTATTGTTTTATTGAATTATTGATTTATTGTTTTGTTTTATTGTTTTATTGTTTTATTGTTTTATTGTTTTATTGATTTATTGATTTATTTATTGATTTATTTATTTTTATTTATTTATTTATTTATTTATTTATTTATTTATTTATTTATTTATTTACTTATTTATTTATTTATTTATTTATTTATTTATTTATTTATTTATTTATTTATTTATTTATTTATTTATTTATTTATTTATTTATTTATTTATTTATTTATTTATTTATTTATTTATTTATTTATTTATTTATTTATTTATTTATTTATTTATTTATTTATTTATTTATTTATTTATTTATTTATTTATTTATTTATTTATTTATTTATTTATTTATTTATTTATTTATTTATTTATTTATTTATTTATTTATTTATTTATTTATTTATTTATTTATTTATTTATTTATTTATTTATTTATTTATTTATTTATTTATTTATTTATTTATTTATTTATTTATTTATTTATTTATTTATTTATTTATTTATTTATTTATTTATTTATTTATTTATTTATTTATTTATTTATTTATTTATTTATTTATTTATTTATTTATTTATTTATTTATTTATTTATTTATTTATTTATTTATTTATTTATTTATTTATTTATTTATTTATTTATTTATTTATTTATTTATTTATTTATTTATTTATTTATTTATTTATTTATTTATTTATTTATTTATTTATTTATTTATTTATTTATTTATTTATTTATTTATTTATTTATTTATTTATTTATTTATTTATTTATTTATTTATTTATTTATTTATTTATTTATTTATTTATTTATTTATTTATTTATTTATTTATTTATTTATTTATTTATTTATTTATTTATTTATTTATTTATTTATTTATTTATTTATTTATTTATTTATTTATTTATTTATTTATTTATTTATTTATTTATTTATTTATTTATTTATTTATTTATTTATTTATTTATTTATTTATTTATTTATTTATTTATTTATTTATTTATTTATTTATTTATTTATTTATTTATTTATTTATTTATTTATTTATTTATTTATTTATTTATTTATTTATTTATTTATTTATTTATTTATTTATTTATTTATTTATTTATTTATTTATTTATTTATTTATTTATTTATTTATTTATTTATTTATTTATTTATTTATTTATTTATTTATTTATTTATTTATTTATTTATTTATTTATTTATTTATTTATTTATTTATTTATTTATTTATTTATTTATTTATTTATTTATTTATTTATTTATTTATTTATTTATTTATTTATTTATTTATTTATTTATTTATTTATTTATTTATTTATTTATTTATTTATTTATTTATTTATTTATTTATTTATTTATTTATTTATTTATTTATTTATTTATTTATTTATTTATTTATTTATTTATTTATTTATTTATTTATTTATTTATTTATTTATTTATTTATTTATTTATTTATTTATTTATTTATTTATTTATTTATTTATTTATTTATTTATTTATTTATTTATTTATTTATTTATTTATTTATTTATTTATTTATTTATTTATTTATTTATTTATTTATTTATTTATTTATTTATTTATTTATTTATTTATTTATTTATTTATTTATTTATTTATTTATTTATTTATTTATTTATTTATTTATTTATTTATTTATTTATTTATTTATTTATTTATTTATTTATTTATTTATTTATTTATTTATTTATTTATTTATTTATTTATTTATTTATTTATTTATTTATTTATTTATTTATTTATTTATTTATTTATTTATTTATTTATTTATTTATTTATTTATTTATTTATTTATTTATTTATTTATTTATTTATTTATTTATTTATTTATTTATTTATTTATTTATTTATTTATTTATTTATTTATTTATTTATTTATTTATTTATTTATTTATTTATTTATTTATTTATTTATTTATTTATTTATTTATTTATTTATTTATTTATTTATTTATTTATTTATTTATTTATTTATTTATTTATTTATTTATTTATTTATTTATTTATTTATTTATTTATTTATTTATTTATTTATTTATTTATTTATTTATTTATTTATTTATTTATTTATTTATTTATTTATTTATTTATTTATTTATTTATTTATTTATTTATTTATTTATTTATTTATTTATTTATTTATTTATTTATTTATTTATTTATTTATTTATTTATTTATTTATTTATTTATTTATTTATTTATTTATTTATTTATTTATTTATTTATTTATTTATTTATTTATTTATTTATTTATTTATTTATTTATTTATTTATTTATTTATTTATTTATTTATTTATTTATTTATTTATTTATTTATTTATTTATTTATTTATTTATTTATTTATTTATTTATTTATTTATTTATTTATTTATTTATTTATTTATTTATTTATTTATTTATTTATTTATTTATTTATTTATTTATTTATTTATTTATTTATTTATTTATTTATTTATTTATTTATTTATTTATTTATTTATTTATTTATTTATTTATTTATTTATTTATTTATTTATTTATTTATTTATTTATTTATTTATTTATTTATTTATTTATTTATTTATTTATTTATTTATTTATTTATTTATTTATTTATTTATTTATTTATTTATTTATTTATTTATTTATTTATTTATTTATTTATTTATTTATTTATTTATTTATTTATTTATTTATTTATTTATTTATTTATTTATTTATTTATTTATTTATTTATTTATTTATTTATTTATTTATTTATTTATTTATTTATTTATTTATTTATTTATTTATTTATTTATTTATTTATTTATTTATTTATTTATTTATTTATTTATTTATTTATTTATTTATTTATTTATTTATTTATTTATTTATTTATTTATTTATTTATTTATTTATTTATTTATTTATTTATTTATTTATTTATTTATTTATTTATTTATTTATTTATTTATTTATTTATTTATTTATTTATTTATTTATTTATTTATTTATTTATTTATTTATTTATTTATTTATTTATTTATTTATTTATTTATTTATTTATTTATTTATTTATTTATTTATTTATTTATTTATTTATTTATTTATTTATTTATTTATTTATTTATTTATTTATTTATTTATTTATTTATTTATTTATTTATTTATTTATTTATTTATTTATTTATTTATTTATTTATTTATTTATTTATTTATTTATTTATTTATTTATTTATTTATTTATTTATTTATTTATTTATTTATTTATTTATTTATTTATTTATTTATTTATTTATTTATTTATTTATTTATTTATTTATTTATTTATTTATTTATTTATTTATTTATTTATTTATTTATTTATTTATTTATTTATTTATTTATTTATTTATTTATTTATTTATTTATTTATTTATTTATTTATTTATTTATTTATTTATTTATTTATTTATTTATTTATTTATTTATTTATTTATTTATTTATTTATTTATTTATTTATTTATTTATTTATTTATTTATTTATTTATTTATTTATTTATTTATTTATTTATTTATTTATTTATTTATTTATTTATTTATTTATTTATTTATTTATTTATTTATTTATTTATTTATTTATTTATTTATTTATTTATTTATTTATTTATTTATTTATTTATTTATTTATTTATTTATTTATTTATTTATTTATTTATTTATTTATTTATTTATTTATTTATTTATTTATTTATTTATTTATTTATTTATTTATTTATTTATTTATTTATTTATTTATTTATTTATTTATTTATTTATTTATTTATTTATTTATTTATTTATTTATTTATTTATTTATTTATTTATTTATTTATTTATTTATTTATTTATTTATTTATTTATTTATTTATTTATTTATTTATTTATTTATTTATTTATTTATTTATTTATTTATTTATTTATTTATTTATTTATTTATTTATTTATTTATTTATTTATTTATTTATTTATTTATTTATTTATTTATTTATTTATTTATTTATTTATTTATTTATTTATTTATTTATTTATTTATTTATTTATTTATTTATTTATTTATTTATTTATTTAT